>JARKHS020002003.1:0-139779 GCA_030143305.2 Amblyomma americanum | reverse complement strand
GAGCGCGGCTGCGAACAATGGGGCCCGGCCAAGCTGGGTCGCCTGCGCACACCGAACTCCCCTCCGTCGCCGTCCGCTTGACTCGTTAGTTCCATGTGGAGTCAAAAGGAAATGGATCACAGCGTACGCACTCTTGTCCACATACAGGCGGCGTTCCGTACGTGATTACTTGGGGCTCCGGATGTGCCCAAGCCAGCCGCGCACGACACAGTCCCTTTTGGGTGCAAGTCAGCCCAATAAACAGTTTTCTTTTAGAAGACCCTTTCGTCCGTCTTCATCGCTGCTTCGACTGCCGTCACCGCTACGTGACAATATAAAGATGTACGCGCAATAGTTTCATTGTGCTAGATAGTCAGTGATGAAATGTCGCAGTGGGAAAATTTGGCCGGTATTGTTCAAATACATAATTAAACATGGAAATTAATTCAGCCTCACATTAGCCACAGCCGTCGAGATAGCACCTGGAAATAAAAAAAATGAATGTAATAAAAATAAAATGAAATGAAATATTTTTGGATTATAAAAATAAAATGTAAATACAACGCGTAAACCTGCGTTCTAGAAAATACCACGCTTTCGCATTCCTCCACGTAAGCACACTTACGTGTGCTTGTAATTTTAATGTGAGAGCATTACATGGCTATGTTGCGTCAGCAAAAGCTTCTCCACATGACTGTGTCGTTATATAAATATGTGCAATAGTTTCATTGTGTTAGATAGTCGGTGATGAGATGCCGATGTGGGAATAATTTGGTCGATGTTGTGCAAAAAGGTATTTAATTAAACGCGAAAATTACTTCAGCCTCACATTAGCCACGGATGTCGAGATAGCACCTAGACTTCAAAAATAAAAGAAATGAAATAAAATAAAAACAAGTTGAAATAATATTTTTAGATAAGAACAATAAAAAGTAAATAGAACGCGTACACTTGCGTTCTAGAAAATACCACTCTCGCATTCCTAAACGTAAGCAAACTTACCTGCCCTGTAAATTTTAATGCGAGAGCATTACATGGCTATGTTGCGTCAGCAAAAGCTTCTCCACATGACTGTCGTTATACAAAGATGTATGTGCAATAGCTTCTTGTGTTAAATATTCGGTGATAAGATGTCGCTGTGGGAAAAATTTGGTGGATGTTGTGCCAATAGGTAATTAATTAAACGCGAAATTTACTTCAGCCTCACATTAGCCACGGACGTCGAGATACCACCTGGACTTCAAAAATAAAATAAATGAAATAAATTAAGAAAACAAAATGAAATATTTCTAAATAAGAAAAATAAAAAAGTAAATAGAGCGCGTACACCTGCGTTCTAGAAAATACCACGCATTCGCATACCTCCACGAAAGCAGAATTGCGTGCCCGGGTAATTTTAATGCGAGAGCAATACATGGCTATGTTGCGTCAGCAAAAGCTTCTCCCCATGACTGTGTTATTACATAAAAATGTATGTGCAATAGTTTGATAGTCTTAGAAAGTCGGTGATGAGATTCGCTGTGGGAAAAATTTGGTCGATGTTGTGCGAAGAGGTATTTAATTAAACGCGAAAATTACTTCAGACTCACATTAGCCACGGACGTCGAGATAGCACCTGGACTTCAAATATAAAATAAATGAAATAAAATAACAAAACAAAACGAAATATCTTTTACATAGGAAAAATAAAAATTAAATAGAACGCGTACACCTGCGTTCTAGAAAATACCACGCTTTCGCATTCCCCCACGTAAGCAGACTTACGTTCCCTGGTAATTTTATTGCGAGAGGATTACATGGATATGTTGCGTCAGCAAAAGATACTCCACTTGACTGTGTCGTTATATAAGGATGTATGTGCAATAATTCATTACCAAAGAAGAAGGCGCCGACCAAAAGCAAATATGGGATGACATTTCGGCTCCCCCACGGGAGCCTTGTTCACAATGAGGCATAAAGTAGCTTCGTCCTTTATTTATACACGGCGCATGAGCGACCCCAGACACCTGGCGTAGATTAGGGGCAAGTTCCCGTCATTTCGATTGAACGTGTGCGCTGTCGTCTGAATAATCAGTGATTCCCAATAGTGCCGTGACTTGTTGTCCCTTTCTTTTGCAATCACACGTGCCTCGGCCCAGTCTGTGTTGTGTGCGGCGGAAACCGAGTGTTCGGCAAGCGCATTTTGACCTGCGCGCCGGTTTCTGACGTCACTCTGGTGATCCCGTATTCTTCGTTCAAAGTCACCCGACTCGCCGATATACACAGATGGGCAGTCCGCACAGGGTATCTGGATGTGTGCTGGGATGTATTCTCCCCGAGCAAAAAAGGAACTGCTTCCGTACGCATCGGCGCACTCAAAGACAGTAGAAAGGACTATCGCTTCTCTTTGCCTCGAGTCTGCATTGCTTAAGTCCTGTGCTTGCATGGCTGAAGCTAGCTTCAACCATCAGATCGAAAAGCTTCAAATGGTCGGCTTCCGGTTTTCTGTCGTTTGCAGCGTAGCAGAGACCCTCCTTCAAAAAATGAAAGGCAAGAAGAAAAAATCCCTTGCTAAGCCGTGATCAAGAAGACCACAAGTGGTCCCCTATATACACCGAGTGGCGCACAGTTTGAAGAAGGTTGCTGGCCGGTTCGACGTTCCTGTCGTTTTCTCCGCGCCAAAAAAGCTGAGTAGGTTATGCTCGCGGATCGGCCAGAAGAAGAAAGCCCTGTGTGAAAAGAGGCACGGCAAGCAATTCGTATCCTGTGCTGTCGGAGTGGTTTATGAAATCCCACTGACGTGTGGAAGAGTCTATATAGGCCAGACGGGTCGCTGCATTAACGACAGGGCACGGGAGCATGAAAAAACGTTAGAAAGCGGAGGCGGGTCAAATTTGCCTCCCCATTGTAGAGACTGCAAGTGTGAGCCGGTGCTTAACGGAATAAGGATTCTGGGCAGCAGTCGCGATCAGGCGGCGCGTGAAATGCTTGAGGCCTTTATGATAAAAAAGAAAGGAAGCACATGTGTCAGCGACGCCTCGGTATTCCTCCGTAGAAATGAAGTTTCCTTCATAGACAGTTTTTGTGACGTCAAGGTCTGTGCTACTTTTCAGCCTAGCATTTCTAGCGGCCGTCTGCAGTTTGTTTAGGTGGGTTGTTAATTGTTTTATTAGTATTTATCTTTCTTTTTCTGACTGCTTTTGTTTTACTCTGCTTTTGCTACGATTGTTATTGGTTTTTTACTTTTTATATTTTGTTTTTGGTTTCTGACTGCTTTTGCTTCTCCTGTATGACTCTGTTGTTGCTACGAGTGTTTGACACTGCTTTTGCGAAGATATGGCCCATTGTTTCGGTTGTTTTAATTCCTTTGGTCAGAGATATCTGTTAGCCTAATCTGCAGTATATAGTCTGTTAACCTGATGTAGCGGCTTTTCATACCACGTGCTGGGTTCGAAGTGAAAATGCGATGAGTATCATGCTTGAGTGGAACTGTTTAAATATGCCACTTTTCCATAGAATAAACAGTTGGTAGTGTGCGCATGTGGTGCCTCTTGTTTGTGTCCTGATTTGCGCAGTCGTTCATTTCATCATGCACCAACTCGCCCCTCAGGCCGTTATTCTACAGTATTTGGGCCTTATTTGCCAGATTTGATTTAGGGTACTGTGACAAAAATTACTCAAGTGCCCTTTTCTGGGCAACTAAGAAGGCACCTACGGATTTCCTTGAGTTCTTCGAGCTCAACTGCATCTCTTTTTCGTGAGGCACGCTCGATCTTTAGCTCCTGCGGGCAAGCCAGAGATCCTTTTCGCTACAATTCAAGTTACAAACGCATGCACAGCTAATAAAAAAGCTGTAACTATCGTGTTTAGTAGTTACTTATTCCCGATGGCTAAGAGTGACGGGATCGAACAATAGTCTCTATAACAGACGTGAAAGGCCAACATTCTTGGTTCAGGTGTTAATTATTATAATCCTTCGGCATTTTTGAATTATTGGTCAGTTGTGTTTGAAGATATTGTGAGACACATTTCTGATGTGTTTTATTTTGGGACCCTAAGAAGGCAGCTATTAATTTAGTACAAGTTCGTTGAAATCATGTGCATCTGTTGCTTCTGGTGAGCGATTGTTTCCTTCAGTGAGGCACGGTCGTCCTCTAGGTCCAGCAGGAAAGGCACACCACATTTTAAAACACTGAGAGTTAAAAACGCATGCAGAGCTAATGGAGAAGCTGAAACTATCGTGTTTAGTAGTTACTTATTCCCGATGGCTAGGAGCGACGGGATCGAATTATAATCTGCACAGAAAACGTGAAAGGCCATCATTGTTGGTTCAGTTGTTAATTATTATAATCCTTCGGTATTTTCGAATTCCTGGCCAGACGTGTTTCAGGATATTGTGAGAAACATTGCTGATGTGTTCCTTTTTGGAGCCCCTAAGAAGGCAGCTACGCATTTCGTTCAAGTTCGTCGAACTCACCTGCATCTGTTGCTTCTGGTGAGCGATTGTTTTCTTTAGTGAGGCACGGTCGTCCTCTAGGTCCTGCGGGCGAGGCACAACACCTTTCCGCAACACTCCGAGTCACAATCGCATGCAAAGCTAATAGAAAAGCTGTAACTATCGTGTTTAGTAGTTACGTATTCATGATGGCTGAGAGCGACGGGATCGGACTGTAGTCTCAGTAGCAGACGTGAAAGGGCATCATTGCTGGTTCAGGTGCTTATTATAATCCTTCGGTCTTTTCGAAATATTGGCCAGATGTGCTTTCGGATATTGTGACAAACATTGCTGAAGTGTTCTTTTTTGAGCCCCTAAGAAGGCAGCTCAGCATTTCGTTCAAGTTCTTTGACTTCGCCTGCAACTGTTGCTCCTGGTGCGAGGTTGTTTTGCTTTTGTGAGACACGCGGGTTCACTAGCTCCTGCGGGCTCGGCACACCACCTTTTCGCAACACTCAGAGTTACAAACGCACGGAGGGCTAATAGATCAGCTATATATGTTGTATTTCATAGTCACGCATTGCCGTTTGCCAAAAGCTGTGGGTGCGAGCTGTTGTGTCTGTATCAGACATGAAAGGCCATCATTGTTGTTTCAGTGCTAATTATTATAAGCCGTAGGTATTTGACACATATTGGCCAGATATGTTTTAGGATACTGTGAGAAACATTGCTGATGTGTTCTTTTTTTGGGCCCCTAAGAAGTGTAGCTACGCATTTAATCCATGTTCGTCGAGCTCAACTGCATCTCTGCTCCAGGTGCGAGATTGTTTCCTTTTGTGAGACACGTTTGTTCTCTAGCTTCGGCGGGCAAAACACTCCACCTTTTCGCAGCAGTGAGAATTGCAAACGCATCCAGATCTAGTAGATAAACTCTAACTATCATGTTTAGTAGTTACTTATTCCCGATGGCTAAGAGCGACGGGATCGAACTATTTTCTCAGTAGCAGACGTAAAGCATAATTGCTGGTTCAGGTTTTAATTATTATAACCCGTCGGTATTTTTGAAATATTGGCCACTTGTGGTTTAAGATATTGTGAGGAATATTGCTGAAGTGTTTTGTTCGGGCCCTAAAAAGGAGCTACGCATTTCTTTGAAGATCGCCGAGCTCACCTGCATGACTTGCTGCGGATGCGAGATAAAAAAAATAATTGTTTTTGGGGAAAAGGAAAGAGCGCAGTAAATGTCTCATATATCATTGGACACCTGAATCGCTCAGTAAGAGAAGGGATAAAGGAGTGGAAGAAGAAATGAAGAGAGAGGTCCCAGGTGCGAGATTGTTTCGTTTTCGGAGACACGCTTTTTCTCTAGCTTCTGCTGGCAAAACACACCACCTTTTCGCAACACTGAGAGATACAAACGCATGCAGATCTAATAGATAAGCTGTAACTATTATGTTTATTAGTTGCTTATTCCCGATGCCTAATAGCGACGGGATGGAACTATTTTCTCAGTAGCAGAGGTGAAAGGCCGTCATTGCTGGTTCAGGTGTTAATTATTATAATCCTGGCATTATGGGCCAGGTGTGCTTTAGGTATTGAGAGAAACATTGCTGATGTGTTTTTTCGGGCACTATAAGAGGCAGCTACGCATTTGCTTGAAGTTCGTTGAGCTCACCTGCATCTGTTTCTCAAGAACCGCGGTTGTTTCCTTTGGTGAGGCACGCTCGTTTTCTAGCCTTTGCGGGAAAGGCACAGCAACTTTTCGCAACGCCCAGAGTTTCAAATCCATGCAGAGCTATTAGATCTGTTGCGAATATGGTGTTTAGTAGTTACTTATTCCCGATGGCTAAAAGCGACGGGTGCAAACTATAGTCTCTGTAGCAGACAAAAGTCCATCATTGTTGGTTCATGTGTTATTATAATCCTTCGGTATTTTTGAATTATAGGCCACATGTGTTTTAGGATATTGTGAGGAACACTATTTAATTGTTTTTTTTCGGGGCCTAGAAAGGCAGCTACGCACTTACTTGAATTTCGTCGAGCTCACCTGCATCTGTTTCTCCAGGTCCGCGATTGTTTCCTTTTGAGACGCACGCTCGTTGTCTAGCTCCTGCGGGCAAGGAACACCACCTTTTCGCAACACAGAGTTCCGAACGCATGCAGAGCTCACAGATCAGTTGTATATATCATGTTTAGTAGTTACTTATTCCCGATGGCTAAAAGCGACCGCAGCGAACTGTCGTCTCCTTAGCAAACGTGAAACGCCATCAATGTTGGTTCACGGGTTAATAATTATATTCCTTCGGTATTTTTGAATTATTCGCCAGATGTATTTTGGGACATTGTGAGAAACCTGGCTAAAGTGTTTTTTTCGGGCCCTAAAAAGGAAGCTACTCATTTCCTTAAAGATTGTCGAGCTCACCTGCATCTGTTTCTCCAGGTCCGCAATTGTTTCCTTTTGTGAAGCACGCTCGTTGTCTAGCTCATGCCGGCAAGGCACACCACCTTTTCTCAACTCAGAGTTCCGAACACATGCAGAGCTCACAGAACAGTTGTAAATATCGTGTTTAGTAGATACTTATTCCCGATGGCTAAAGGCGACGGCACCGAACTATCGTCTCCTTAGAAAACGTGAAACGCCATCATTGTTGGTTCACGGGTTAATTATTATGATCCTTCGGTATTTTTGTATTATTCGCCAGATTTACTTAAGGACATTGTGAGAAACATTGCTGAAGTGTTTTGTTCGGGCCATAAAAAGGAAGCTACGCATTTCCTTGAAGTTTGTCGAGCTCACCTGCATCTGCTTCTCCAGGTCCATAATTGTTTCCTTTTGTGAGGCACGCTCCTTGTCTAGCTCCTGCCGGCATGATACGCCACCTTTTTTCAACACAGAGTTCTGAACGCATGCAGAGCTCACAGATCAGTTGTAAAGATCGTGTTTAGTAGTTACTTATTCCCGATGGCTAAAAGCGACGGCAGCGAACTATAGTCTCCTTAGCAAACGTGAAACGCCATCATTGTTGGTACACGGGTTAATTATTATAATCCTTCGGTAATTTTGAATTATTCGCCAGATGTATTTTATGACATTGTGAGAAACATTAGTGAAGTGTTTTTTCGGGCCCGAAAAACGCAGCAACGTATTTCCTTGAAGTTTGTCGAGCTCACCTGTATCTGTTTCTCCAGGTCCGTAATTGTTTCCTTTTGAGAGGCACGCTCCTTGTCTAGCTCCTGCGGGCAAGGGAAACCACCTTTTCGCAACACAGAGTTCTGAACGCATGCAGAGCTCACAGATCAGTTGTAAAGATCGTGTTTAGTAGTTACTTATTGCCGATGGCTAAAAGCGACGGCAGCGGACTATAGTCTCCTTAGCAAACGTGAAACGCCATCATTGTTGGTACACGGGTTAAGTATTATATACCTTCGGTATTTTTGAATTATTCGCGAGATGTATTTTATGACGTTGTGAGGAACATTACTGAAGTGTTTTTTACGGGCCCTAAAAAGGCAGCCGCGCATTTCCTTGAAGTTGACGAGCTCACCGGCATCTGTTTCTCCAGGTCCGCAATTGATTCCTTTTGGTAGGCACGCTCCTTGTCTAGCTCCTGCGGGCATGACACACCACCTTTTCGCAGCACAGTTCCGAACGCATGCAGAGCTCACAGATCAGTTGTAAATATCGTGTTTAGTAGTTACTTATTCCCGATGGCTAAAAGCGACGGCAGCGAATTATCGTCTCCTTAGCAAACGTGAAACGCCATCATTGTTGGTTCACGGGTTAATTATTATAATCCTTCGGTATTTTTGTATTATTCGCCAGATGTACTTCAGGACATTGTGAGAAACATTGCTGAAGTGTTTTTTTCGGGCCCTAAAAAGGAAGCTACGCATTTCCTTAAAGATTGTCGAGCTCACCTGCATCTGTTTCTCCATGTCCGCAATTGTTTCCTTTTGCGAAGCACGCTCGTTGTCTAGCTCATGCCGGCAAGGCACACCACCTTCTCTCAACTCAGAGTTCCGAACACATGCAGAGCTCACAGATCAGTTGTAAATATCGTGTTTAGTAGTTACTTATTCCCGGTGGCTAAAGGCGACGGCAGCGAACTATCGTCTCCTTAGCAAACGTGAAACGCCATCATTGTTGGTTCACGGGTTAATTATTATAATCCTTCGGTATTTTTGTATTATTCGCTAGATTGATTTAGGGACATTGTGAGAAACATTGCTGAAGTGTTTTTTTCGGGCCCTAAAAAGGAATCTACGCATTTCCTTGAAGTTTGTCGTGCTCACCTGCATCTGTTTCTCCAAGTCCGCAATTGTTTCCTTTTGTGAGGAACGCTCCTTGTCTAGCACCTGCGGGCAAGACACGCCATCTTTTCTCAACACAGAGTCCTGAACGCATGCAGAGCTCACAGATCAGTTGTAAAGATCGTGTTTAGTAGTTACTTATTCCCGATGGCTAAAAGCGACAGCAGCGAACTATAGTCTCCTTACCAATCGTGAAACGCCATTATTGTTGGTACATGGGTTAAGTATTATATACCTTCGGTATTTTTGAATTATTCGCAAGATGTATTTTATGACGTTGTGAGGAACATTACTGAAGTGTTTTTACGGGCCCTAAAAAGGCAGCTGCGCATTTCCTTGAAGTTGTCGAGCTCACCGGCATCTGTTTCTCTAGGTCCGCAATTGTTTCCTTTTGTGAAGCACGCTCGTTCTCTATCTCATGCCGGCAAGGCAAACCACCTTTTCTCAACTCAGAGTTCCGAACACATGCAGAGCTCACAGATCAGTTGTAAATATCGTGTTTAGTATTTACTTACTCTCGATGACTAATAGCGACGGCAGCGAACTATCGTCTCCTTAGCAAACGTGAAACGACATCATTGTTGGTTCACGGGTTAATTATTATATACCTTCGGTATTTTTGAATTATTCGCCAGATGTATTTCAGGACATTGTGAGAAACATTGCTGAAGTGTTTTGTTCTGGCCCTAAAAAGGAAGCTACGTATTTCCTTGAAGTTTGTCGAGCTCACCTGCATCTGTTTCTCCAGGTCCGCAATTGTTTCCTTTTGTGAGGAACGCTCGTTGTCAAGCTCCTGCGGGCAAGACACGCCACCTTTTCTCAATACAGAGTTCTGAACGCATGCAGAGCTCACAGATCAGTTGTAAAGATCGTGTTTAGTAGTTACTTATTCGCGATGGCTAAAAGCGACGGCAGCGAACTATAGTCTCCTTAGAAAACGTGAAACGCCATCATTGTTGGTACACGGGTTAATTATTATAATCCTTCGGTATTTTTGAATTATTCGCCAGATGTATTTTATGCCATTGTGAGAAACATTAGTGAAGTGTTTTTTCGGGCCCGAAAAACGCAGCTACGTATTTCCTTGAAGTCTGTCGAGCTCACCTGCATCTGTTTCTCCAGGTCCGTAATTGTTTCCTTTTGAGAGGCGCGCTCCTTGTCTAGCTCCTGCGGGCAAGGGAAACCACCTTTTAGCAACACAGAGTTCCGAACGCATGCAGGGCTCACAGATCAGTTGTAAATATCGTGTTTAGTAATTACTTATCCCCGATGGCTAAAAGCGACGGCAGCGAACTATCGTCTCATTAGCAGAAGTGAATCGCCATCATTGTTGGTTCAGGGGTTAATTATAATAATCCTTCGGTATTTTTGAATTATTCACCAGATGTATTTTAGGACATTGCGAGAAACATTTATGAAGTGTTTTGTTCGGGCCATAAAAAGGAAGCTACGCATATCCTTGAAGTTTGTCGAGCTCACCTGCATCTTCTCGTCCAGGTCCATAATTGTTTCCTTTTGTGAGGCACGCTCCTTGTCTAGCTCCTGCGGGCATGACACGCCACCTTTTCTCAACACAGAGTTCTGAACGCATGCAGAGGTCGCAGATCAGTTGTAAAGATCGTGTTTAGTAGTTACTTATTCCCGATGGCTAAAAGCGACGGCAGCGGACTATAGTCTCCTTAGCAAACGTGAAACGCCATCATTGTTGGTACACGGGTTAAGTATTATATACCTTCGGTATTTTTGAATTATTCGCGAGATGTATTTTATGACGTTGTGAGGAACATTACTGAAGTGTTTTTTACGGGCCCTAAAAAGGCAGCTGCGCATTTCCTTGAAGTTGACGAGCTCACCGGCATCTGTTTCTCCAGGTCCGCAATTGATTCCTTTTGGTAGGCACGCTCCTTGTCTAGCTCCTGCGGGCATGACACACCACCTTTTCTCAGCACAGTTCCGAACGCATGCAGAGCTCACAGATCAGTTGTAAATATCGTGTTTAGTAGTTACTTATTCCCGATGGCTAAAAGCGACGGCAGCGAATTATCGTCTCCTTAGCAAACGTGAAACGCCATCATTGTTGGTTCACGGGTTAATTATTATAATTTTTCGGTATTTTTGTATTATTCGCCAGATGTACTTCAGGACATTGTGAGAAACATTGCTGAAGTGTTTTTTTTCGGGCCCTAAAAAGGAAGCTACGCATTTCCTTAAAGATTGTCGAGCTCACCTGCATCTGTTTCTCCAGGTCCGCAATTGTTTCCTTTTGCGAAGCACGCTCGTTGTCTAGCTCATGCCGGCAAGGCACACCACCTTCTCTCAACTCAGAGTTCCGAACACATGCAGAGCTCACAGATCAGTTGTAAATATCGTGTTTAGTAGTTACTTATTCCCGGTGGCTAAAGGCGACGGCAGCGAACTATCGTCTCCTTAGCAAACGTGAAACGCCATCATTGTTGGTTCACGGGTTAATTATTATAATCCTTCGGTATTATTGTATTATTCGCCAGATTGATTTAGGGACATTGTGAGAAACATTGCTGAAGTGTTTTTTTCGGGCCCTAAAAAGGAATCTACGCATTTCCTTGAAGTTTGTCGTGCTCACCTGCATCTGTTTCTCCAAGTCCGCAATTGTTTCCTTTAGTGAAGCACGCTCGTTCTCTAGCTCATGCCGGCAAGGCAAACCACCTTTTCTCAACTCAGAGTTCCGAACACATGCAGAGCTCACAGATCAGTTGTAAATATCGTGTTTAGTATTTACTTATTCTCGATGACTAATAGCGACGGCAGCGAACTATCGTCTCCTTAGCAAACGTGAAACGCCATCATTGTTGGTTCACGGGTTAATTATTATATACCTTCGGTATTTTTGAATTATTCGCCAGATGTATTTCAGGACATTGTGAGAAACATTGCTGAAGTGTTTTGTTCTGGCCCTAAAAAGGAAGCTACGTATTTCCTTGAAGTTTGTCGAGCTCACCTGCTTCTGTTTCTCCAGGTCCGTAATTGTTTCCTTTTGTGAGGCACGCTCCTTGTCTAGCTCCTGCGGGCAAGGCACATTACCTTTCCGCAACACAGAGTTCCGAGCGCATGCAGAGCTCACAGATCAGTTGTAAATATCGCGTTTAGTAGTTATTTATTCGCGATGGCTAAAAGCGACGGCAGCGAACTATCGTCTCCTTAGTAAACGTGAAACGCCATCATTGTTAATTCACGGGTTAATTATTATAATCCTTCGGTATTTTTGAATTATTCGCCAGATGTATTTTAGGACATTGTGAGAAACATTGCGGAAGTGTTTTGTTCGGGCCCTAAAAAGGAAGCTACGCATTTCCTTGAAGTTTGTCGAGCTCACCTGCATCTGTTTCTCCCGGTCCGGAATTGTTTCCTTTAGTGAGGCACGCTCCTTGTCTAGCTCTTGCGGGGAAGGCACACCACCTTTTCGCAACAAAGGGTTCCGAACGCATGCAGAGCTCGCAGATCAGTTGTAAATATCGTGTTTAGTAATTACTTATTCCCGATGGCTAAAAGCGACGGCATCGAACTATCGTCTCGTTAGCAGACGTGAATCGCCATCTTTGTTGGTTAAGGGGTTAATTATTATACCCCTTCGCTATTTTTTAATTATTCACCAGATGTATTTTAGGACATTGTGAGAAACATTGCTGAAGTGTTTTGTTCGGGCCATAAAAAGGAAGCTACGCATTTCTTTGAAGTTTGTCGGGCTCACCTGCATCTACTTCTCCAGGTCCGTAATTGTTTACTTTTGTGAGGCACGCTCGTTGTCTAGCTCCTGCGGGCATGACACACCACCTTTTCGCAGCACAGAGTTCCGAATGCATGCAGAGCTCACAGATCAGTTGTAAATATCGTGTTTAGTAGTTACTTATTCCCGATGGCTAAAAGCGACGACAGCGAACTATCGTCCCCTTAGCAAACGTGAAACGCCATCATTGTTAATTCACGGGTTAATTATTATAATCCTTCGGTATTTTTGTATTATTCGCCAGATGTACTTTAGGAGATTGTGAGAAACATTGCTGAAGTGTTTTTTTTTGGGCCATAAAAAGGAAGCTACGCATTTCCTTAAAGATTGTCGAGCTCACCTGCATCTGTTTCTCCAGGTCCGCGATTGTTTCCTTTTGTAAAGCACGCTCGTTCTGTAGCTCCTGTGGGGAGGCAAGCCACCTTTTCGCAACACAGAGTTCCGAACGCATGCATAGCTCACAGATCAGTTGTAAATATTGTGTTTAGTAGTTACTTATTCCCGATGGCTAAAAGCGACAGCGGCGAACTATCGTCTCCTTAGCAAACGTGAAATGCCATCATTGTTGGTTCACGGGTTAACTATTATAATCCTTCGGTATTTTTGTATTATTCGCCAGATGTACTTTAGGACATAGTGAGAATCTTTGCTGAAGTGTTTTTTCGTGTCTAAAAAGGAAGCTACGCATTTCCTTAAAGATTGTCGAGCTCACCTGCATATGTTTCTCCAGGTCCGCGATTGTTTCCTTTTGTAAAGCACGCTCGTTGTCTAGCTCCTGCGGGCAAGACACGCCGCCTTTTCTCAACACAGAGTTCCGAACGCATGCAGAGCTCACAGATCAGTTGTAAATATCGTGTTTAGTAGTTACTTATTCCCGATGGCTAAAAGCGACGGCAGCGAACTATAGTCTCCTTAGAAAACGTGAAACGCCATCATTGTTGGTACACGGGTTAATTATTATAATCCTTCGGTATTTTTTAATTATTCGCCAGATGTATTTCGGGACATTGTGAGAAACCTGGCTAAAGTGTTTTTTTTCGGGCCCTAAAAAGGAAGCTACGCATTTCCTTAAAGATTGTCGAGCTCACCTGCATCTGTTTCTCCAGGTCCGCAATTGTTTCCTTTTGTGGAGCACGCTCGTTGTCTAGCTCATGCCGGCAAGGCACACCACCTTTTCTCAACTCAGAGTTCCGAACGCATGCAGAGCTCACAGATCAGTTGTAAATGTCGTGTTTAGTAGTTACTTATTCCCGGTGGCTAAAGGCGACGGCAGCGAACTATCGTCTCCTTAGCAAACGTGAAACGCCATCATGGTTGGTTCACGGGTTAATTATTATAATCCTTCGGTATTTTTGTATTATTCACCAGATTTACTTAAGTACATTGTCAGAAACATTGCTGAAGTGTTTTTTTCGGGCCCTAAAAAGAATGTACGCATTTCCTTGAAGTTTGTCGTGCTCACCTGCATCTGTTTTTCCAAGTCCGCAATTGTTTCCTTTTGTGAGGAACGCTCCTTGTCTAGCACCTGCGGGCAAGACACGCCACCTTTTCTCAACACAGAGTTCTAAACGCAAGCAGAGCTAACGGATCAGTTGTAAAGATCGTGTTTAGTAGTTAGTTATTCCCGATGGCTAAAAGCGACAGCAGCGAACTATAGTCTCCTTAGCAAACGTGAAACGCCATCATTGTTGGTTCACGGGTTAATTATTATGATCCTTCGGTATTTTTGTATTATTCGCCAGATGTATTTTATGACGTTGTGAGGAACATTACTGAAGTGTTTTTTACGGGCCCTAAAAAGGCAGCTGCGCATTTCCTTGAAGTTGTCGAGCTCACCGGCATCTGTTTCTCCAGGTCCGCAATTGTTTCCTTCTGTGAAGCACGCTCGTTGTTTAGCTCATGCCGGCAAGGCAAACCACCTTTTCTCAACTCAGAGTTCCGAACACATGCAGAGCTCACAGATCCGTTGTAAATATCGTGTTTAGTAGTTACTTATTCCCGATGGCTAAAAGCGACGGCGGCGAACTATCGTCTCCTTAGCAAACGGGAAACGCCATCACTGTTGGTTCACGGGTTAATTATTATAATCCTTCGGTATTTTTGTATTATTCGCCAGATGTACTTTAGGACATTGTCAGAAACATTGCTGAAGTGTTTTTTTCGGGCCCTAAAAAGGAATCTACGCATTTCCTTGAAGTTTGTCGTGCTCACCTGCATCTGTTTTTCCAAGTCCGCAATTGTTTCCTTTTGTGAGGAACGCTCCTTGTCTAGCACCTGCGGGCAAGACACGCCACCTTTTCTCAACACAGAGTTCTAAACGCAAGCAGAGCTCACAGATCAGTTGTAAAGATCGTGTTTAGTAGTTACTTATTCCCGATGGCTAAAAGCGACAGCAGCGAACTATAGTCTCCTTAGCAAACGTGAAACGCCATCATTGTTGGTACACGGGTTAAGTATTATATACCTTCGGTATTTTTGAATTATTCGCTAGATGTATTTTATGACATTGTGAGAAACATTGCTGAAGTGTTTTGTTCGGGCCATAAAAAGGAAGCTACGCATTTCCTTGAAGTTTGATGAGCTCACCTGCATCTATTTCTCCAGGTCCGCAATTGTTTCCTTTAGTGAGGCGCGCTCCTTGTCTAGCTCTTGCGGGGAAGGCACACCACCTTTTCGCAACACAGGGTTCCGAACGCATGCAGAACTCGCAGATCAGTTGTAAATATCGTGTTTAGTATTTACTTATTCTCGATGACTAATAGCGACGGCAGCGAACTATCGTCTCCTTAGCAAACGTGAAACGCCATCATTGTTGGTTCACGGGTTAATTATAATATACCTTCGGTATTTTTGAATTATTCGCCAGATGCACTTCAGGACATTGTGAGAAATATTGCTGAAGTGTTTTGTTCTGGCCCTAAAAAGGAAGCTGCGTATTTCCTTGAAGTTTGTCGAGCTCACCTGCTTCTGTTTCTACAGGTCCGTAATTGTTTCCTTTTGTGAGACACGCTCCTTGTCTAGCTCCTGCGGGCAAGGCACACCACCTTTTCGCAACACAGAGTTCCGAACGCATGCAGAGCTCACAGATCAGTTGTAAATATCGTGTTTAATAGTTACTTATTCCCGATGCTTAAGAGCGACGGGATCGAACTATTCTCAGTAGCAGACGCGAAACGCCATCATTGTTGGTTCACGGGTTAATTGTTGTAATTCTTCGGTATTTTTGAATGATTCGCCAGTTGTATTTTAGGACATTGTGAGAAACTTTGCTGAAGTGTTTTTTTCGGGCCCTAAAAAGGAAGCTACGCATTTCCTTGAAGTTTGTCGAGCTCACCTGCATCTGTTTCTCCATGTAAGTAATTGTTTCCTTTTGTGAGGCACGCTCGTTGTCTAGCTCCTGCGGGCAAGGAACACCACCTTTTCGCAACATGTTGTTCCGAACGCATGCGGAGCTCACAGATCAGTAGTAAATACTGTGTTTAGTAGTTACTTTTTCCGGATGGCTAAAAGCGACGGCAGCGAACTATCGTCTCCTAAGCAAACGTGAAACGCCATCATTGTTCGTTCATGTGGTAATTATTAAAATTCTTCGGTATTTTTGAAATATTGGCCAGATGTGTTTCAGAATATTGTGAGACATTTTACTGATTTGTTCTTTTTTTTGCTCTCTAAGAAGGCAGCTCCGCACTTCGTTGAGGTCGATCGAGCTCACCTGCATCTGTTGGTCCAGGGGAGCGGTTGTTTCCATTAGTGAGGCACGCTTGTTGTCTAGCTCTTGCGGGCAAGGCACACCACCTTTTCACAACACAGAGTTCCGAACGCATGCAGAGCTCACAGATCAGTTGTAATTATCGTGTTTAGTAGTTACTTATTCCCGATTGCTAAAGTGACGGCAGCGTACTATAGTCTCCCTAGCAGACGTGAAACGCCATCATTGTTGGTTCAAGTGTTTATTATTATAATCCTTCGGTATTTTAGAATTATTCGCCAGAAGTATTTTATGACATTGTGAGAAACATTACTGATGTTTTTTTTCGGGCCCGGAAAACGCAGCTACGTATTTCTTTGAATTTTGTCGAGCTCACCTGCATCTGTTTCTCCAGGTCCGTAATTGTTTCATTTTGTGAGGTACGCTCCTTGTCTAGCTCCTGCAGGCAATGCACACCACCTTTTCGCAATGCAGATCTCCGAACGCATGCAGAGCTCACAGATCAGTTGTAAATATCGTGTTTATTAGTTACTTATTCCCGATGGCTAAATGTGACGGCAGCGAACTGTTGTCTCCCTAGTAGTCGTGAAACGCCATTATTGTTGGTTCAAGTGTTAATTATAATAATCCATCGGTATTTTTGAATTATTCGCCAGATGTATTTTATGACATTGTGAGAAACATTACTGAAGTGTTTTTCGGGATCGAAAAACGCAGCTACGTATTTCCTTGAAGTTTGTCGCGCTCACCTGCATCCGTTTCTCCAGGTCCGTAATTGTTTCCTTTTGTGAGGCACGCTCCTTGTCTAGCTCCTGCGGGTAAGGCAAACCACCTTTTCGCAGCACAGAGTTCCGAACGCATGCAGAGCTCACAGATCAGTTGTAAATATCGTGTTTAGTAATTACTTATTCCCGATGGCTAAAAGCGACGGCAGCGAACTATCGTCTCGTTAGCAGACGTGAATCGCCATCATTGTTGGTTAAAGGGTTAATTATTATACCCCTTCGGTATTTTTGTATTATTCGCCAGATGTACTTTAGGACATTGTGAGAAACATTGCTGAAGTGTTTTTTTTTTCGGGCGCTAAAAAGGAAGCTACGCATTTCCTTAAAGATTGTCGAGCTCACCTGCATCTGTTTCTCCAGGTCCGCGATTGTTTCCTTTTGTAAAGCACGCTCGTTGTCTAGCTCCTGCGGGCAAGACACGCCACCTTTTCTCAACACAGAGTTCTGAACGCATGCAGAGCTCACAGATCAGTTGTAAAGATCGTGTTTAGTAGTTACTCATTCCCGATGGCTAAAAGCGACGGCAGCGAACTATAGTCTCCTTAGCAAACGTGAAACGCCATCATTGTTGGTACACGGGTTAAGTATTATATACCTTCGGTATTTTTGAATTATTCGCCAGATGTATTTTATGACGTGGTGAGGAACATTACTGAAGTGTTTTTTACGGGCCCTAAAAAGGCAGCTGCGCATTTCCTTGAAGTTGACGAGCTCACCGGCATCTGTTTCTCCAGGTCCGCAATTGTTTCCTTTTGCTAGGCACTCTCCTTGTCTAGCTCCTGCGGGCATGACACACCACCTTTTCGCAGCACAGTTCCGAACGAATGCAAAGCTCACAGATCAGTTGTAAATATCGTGTTTAGTAGTTACTTATTCCCGATGACTAAAAGCGACGGCGGCGAACTATCGTCTCCTTAGCAAACGGGAAACGCCATCACTGTTGGTTCACGGGTTAATTGTTGTAATCCTTCGGTATTTTTGTATTATTCGCCAGATGTACTTTAGGATATTGTGAGAAACATTGCTGAAGTGTTTTTGTTCGGGCCCTAAAAAAGAAGCTACGCATTTCCTTAAACATTGTCGAGCTCACCTGCATCTGTTTCTCCATGTCCGCGATTGTTTCCTTTTGTAAAGCACGCTCGTTCTGTAGCTCCTTTGGGGAAGGCAAACCACCTTTTCGCAACACAGAGTTCCGAACGCATGCAGAGCTCAAAGATCAGTTGTAAATATCATGTTTAGTAGTTACTTATTCCCGATGGCTAAGAGCGACCGCAGCGAACTGTCGTTTCCTTAGCAAACGTGAAACGCCATCATTGTTGGTTCACGAGTTAATTCTTATATTGCTTCGGTATTTTTGAATTATTCGCCACATGTATTTTATGACGTTGTGAGGAACATTACTGAAGTGTTTTTTTACGGGCCCTAAAAAGGCAGCTGCGCATTTCCTTGAAGTTTGTCGAGCTCACCTGTTTCTGTTTCTCCAGGTCCGTAATTGTTTCCTTTTGTGAGGCACGCTCCTTGTCTAGCTCCTGCGGGCAAGGCACACCATCTTTTCGCAACACGGAGTTCCGAACGCATGCAGAGCTCACAGATCAGTTGTAAATATCGTGTTTAGTAGTTACTTATTCCCGATGGCTAAAAGCGACGGCAGCGAACTATCGTCTCCTTAGCAAACGTGAAACGCCATCATTGTTGGTTCACGGGTTAATTATTATAATCCTTCCGTATTTTTGAATTATTCGCCAGATGTATTTTATGACGTGGTGAGGAACATTACTGAAGTGTTTTTTACGGGCCCTAAAAAGGCAGCTGCGCATTTTCTTGAAACTGACAAGCTCACCGGCATCTGTTTCTCCAGGTCCACAATTGTTTCCTTTTGGTAGGCACGCTCCTTGTCTAGCTCCTGCGGGCATGACACACCACCTTTTCGCAGCACAGTTCCGAACGCATGCAAAGCTCACAGATCAGTTGTAAATATTATGTTTAGTAGTTACTTATTCCCGATGGCTAAAAGCGACCGCAGCGAACTGTCGTCTCCTTAGCAAACGTGAAACGCCATCATTGTTGGTTCACGAGTTAATTATTATATTGCTTCGGTATTTTTGAATTTTTCGCCACAGGTATTTTGGGACATTGTGAGAAACGTGGCTAAAGAGTTTTTTATTCGGGCCCTTAAAAGGAACCTACGCATTTCCTTAAAGATTGTCGAGCTCACCTGCATCTGATTCTCCAGGTCCGCAATTGTTTCCTTTTGTGAAGCACGCTCGTTGTTTAGCTCATGCCGGCAAGGCAAACCACCTTTTCTCAACTCAGAGTTCCGAACTCATGCAGAGCTCACAGATCAGTTGTAAATATCGTGTTTAGTAGTTACTTATTCCCGATGGCTAAAAGCGACGGCGGCGAACTATCGTCTCCTTAGCAAACGGGAAACGCCATCCCTGTTGGTTCACGGGTTAATTATCATATTCCTTCGGTATTTTTGTATTATTCGCCAGATGTACTTTAGGACATTGTGAGAAAGATTGCTGAAGTGTTTTTTTTTTCGGGCCCTAAAAAGGAAGCTACGCATTTCCTTAAAGATTGTCGAGCTCACCTGCATCTGTTTCTCCAGGTCCGCGATTGTTTCCTTTTGTAAAGCACGCTCGTTCTGTAGCTCCTTTGGGGAAGGCAAACCACCTTTTCGCAACACAGAGTTCCGAACGCATGCAGAGCTCACAGATCAGTTGTAAATATCATGTTTAGTAGTTACTTATTCCCGATGGCTAAAAGCGACCGCAGCGAACTGTCGTCTCCTTAGCAAACGTGAAACGCCATCATTGTTGGTTCACGAGTTAATTATTATATTGCTTCGGTATTTTTGAATTTTTCGCCACATGTATTTTGGGACATTGTGAGAAACCTGGCTAAAGTGTTTTTTTCGGGCCCTAAAAAGGAAGCTTCGCATTTCCTTAAAGATTGTCGACCTCACCTGCATCTGATTCTCCAGGTCCGCAATTGTTTCCTTTTGTGAAGCACGCTCGTTGTCTAGCTCATGCCGGCAAGGCAAACCACATTTTCTCAACTCAGAGTTCCGAATACATGCAGAGCTCACAGATCAGTTGTAAATATCGTGTTTAGTAGTTACTTATTCCCGGTGGCTGAAGGCGACGGCAGCGAACTATAGTCTCCTTAGGAAACGCGAAACGCCATCATTGTTGGTACACGGGTTAAGTATTATATACCTTCGGTATTTTTGAATTATTCGCCAGATGTATTTTATGACGTTGTGAGGAACATTACTGAAGTGTTTTTACGGGCCCTAAAAAGGCACTGCGCATTTCCTTCAAGTTTGTCGAGCTCACCTGTTTCTGTTTCTCCAGGTCCGTAATTGTTTCCTTTTGTGAGGCACGCTCCTTGTCTAGCTCCTGCGGGCAAGGAACACCACCTTTTCGCAACATGTTGTTCCGAACGCATGCAGAGCTCACAGATCAGTTGTAAATATTGTGTTTAGTAGTTACTTATTCCCGGTGGCTAAAGGCGACGGCAGCGAACTATCGTCTCCTTAGCAAACGTGAAACGCCATCATTGTTGGTTCACGGGTTAATTATTTTAATCCTTCGGTATTTTTGTATTATTCGCCAGATTTACTTAAGGACATTGTGAGAAACATTGCTGAAGTGTTTTTTTCGGGCCCTAAAAAGGAATCTACGCATTTCCTTGAAGTTTGTCGTGCTCACCTGCATCTGTTTCTCCAAGTCCGCAATTGTTTACTTTTGTGAGGCACGCTCGTTGTCTAGCTCCTGCGGGCATGACACACCACCTTTTCGCAGCACAGAGTTCCGAACGCATGCAGAGCTCACAGATCTGTTGTAAATATCGTGTTTAGTATTTACTTATCCCCGATGGCTAAAAGCGACGGCAGCGAACTATCGTCTCGTTAGCAGACGTGAATCGCCATTATTGTTGGTTCAGGGGTTAATTACAATAATCCTTCGGTATTTTTGAATTATTCACCAGATGTATTTTAGGACATTGTGAGAAACATTGCTGAAGTGTTTTGTTCGGGCCATAAAAAGGAAGTTCCGCATTTCCTTGAAGTTTGTCGAGCTCAGCTGCATCTGCTTCTCCAGGTCCGTAATTGTTTCCTTTTGTGAGGCACGCTCCTTGTCTAGCTCCTGCGGGCATGACACACCACCTTTTCGCAGCACAGAGTTCCGAACGCATGCAGAGCTCACAGATCAGTTGTAAATATTGTGTTTAGTAGTTACTTATTCCCGATGGCTAAAAGCGACAGCAGCGAACTATCGTCCCCTTAGCAAACGTGAAATGCCATCATTGTTGGTTCACGGGTTAACTATTATAATCCTTCGGTATTTTTGTATTATTCGCCAGATGTACTTTAGGACATTGTGAGAAACATTGCTGAAGTGTTTCTTCGGGTCTAAAGAGGAAGCTACGCATTTCCTTAAAGATTGTCGATCTCACCTGCATCTGTTTTTCCAGGTCCGCGATTGTTTCCTTTTGTAAAGCACGCTCGTTGTCTAGCTCCTGCGGGCAAGACACGCCACCTTTCCTCAACACAGAGTTCTGAACGCATGCAGAGCTCACAGATCAGTTGTAAAGATCGTGTTTAGTAGTTACTTATTCCCGATGGCTAAAAGCGACGGCAGCGAACTATAGTCTCCTTAGCAAACGTGAAACGCCATCATTGTTGGTACACGGGTTAAGTATTATAATCCTTCGGTATTTTTGTATTATTCGCCAGATTTACTTAAGGACATTGTGAGAAACATTGCTGAAGTGTTTTTTCGGGCCAGAAAAACGCAGCTACCTATTTCCTTGAAGTTTGTCGAGCTCACCTGCATCTCTTTCTCCAGGTCCGTAATTGTTTCCTTTTGAGAGGCGCGCTCCTTGTCTAGCTCCTGCGGGCAAGGCAAACCACCTTTTCGCAACACAGAGTTCCGAACGCATGCAGATCACACAGATCAGTTGTAAATATCGTGTTTAGTAGTTACTCATCCCCGATGGCTAAAAGCGACGGCAGCGAACTATCGTCTCGTTAGCAGACGTGAATCGCCATCATTGTTGGTTCAGGGGTTAATTACAATAATCCTTCGGTATTTTTGAATTATTCACCAGATGTATTTTTGGACATTGTGAGAAACATTGCTGAAGTGTTTTTTCGGGCCAGAAAAACGCAGCTACGTATTTCCTTGAAGTTTGTCGAGCTCACCTGCATCTGTTTCTCCAGGTCCGTAATTGTTTCCTTTTGAGAGGCGCGCTCCTTGTCTAGCTCCTGCGGGCATGACACACCATCTTTTCGCAGCACAGAGTTCCGAACGCATGCAGAGCTCACAGATCAGTTGTAAATATCGTGTTTAGTAGTTACTTATTCCCGATGGCTAAAAGCGACGGCAGCGAACTATAGTCTCCTTAGCAAACGTGAAACGCCATCATTGTTGGTACACGGGTTAAGTATTATATACCTTCGGTATTTTTGAATTATTCGCCAGATGTATTTTATGACGTTGTGAGGAACATTACTGAAGTGTTTTTTACGGGCCCTAAAAAGGCAGCTGCGCATTTCCTTGAAGTTGACGAGCTCACCGGCATCTGTTTCTCCAGGTCCGCAATTGTTTCCTTTTGCTAGGCACTCTCCTTGTCTAGCTCCTGCGGGCATGACACACCACCTTTTCGCAGCACAGTTCCGAACGAATGCAAAGCTCACAGATCAGTTGTAAATATCGTGTTCAGTGGTTACTTATTCCCGATGGTTAAAAGCGACCGCAGCGAACTGTCGTCTAATTAGCAAACGTGAAACGCCATCATTGTTGGTTCACGGGTAAAATATTATATTTCTTCGGTATTTTTTAATTATTCGCTAGATGTATTTCGGGACATTGTGAGAAACCTGGCTAAAGTGTTTTTTTTTTCGGGCCCTAAAAAGGAAGCTGCGCATTTCCTTAAAGATTGTCGAGCTCACCTGCATCTGTTTCTCCAGGTCCGCAATTGTTTCCTTTTGTGGAGCACGCTCGTTGTCTAGCTCATGCCGGCAAGGCACACCACCTTTTCTCAACTCAGAGTTCCGAATACATGCAGAGCTCACAGATCAGTTGTAAATATCGTGTTTAGTAGTTACTTATTCCCGGTGGCTAAAGGCGACGGCAGCGAACTATCGTCTCGTTAGCAGACGTGAATCGCCATCATTGTTGGTTCAGGGGTTAATTACAATAATCCTTCGGTATTTTTGAATTATTCACCAGATGTATTTTTGGACATTGTGAGAAACATTGCTGAAGTGTTTTTTCGGGCCAGAAAAACGCAGCTACGTATTTCCTTGAAGTTTGTCGAGCTCACCTGCATCTGTTTCTCCAGGTCCGTAATTGTTTCCTTTTGAGAGGCGCGCTCCTTGTCTAGCTCCTGCGGGCATGACACACCATCTTTTCGCAGCACAGAGTTCCGAACGCATGCAGAGCTCACAGATCAGTTGTAAATATCGTGTTTAGTAGTTACTTATTCCCGATGGCTAAAAGCGACGGCAGCGAACTATAGTCTCCTTAGCAAACGTGAAACGCCATCATTGTTGGTACACGGGTTAAGTATTATATACCTTCGGTATTTTTGAATTATTCGCCAGATGTATTTTATGACGTTGTGAGGAACATTACTGAAGTGTTTTTTACGGGCCCTAAAAAGGCAGCTGCGCATTTCCTTGAAGTTGACGAGCTCACCGGCATCTGTTTCTCCAGGTCCGCAATTGTTTCCTTTTGCTAGGCACTCTCCTTGTCTAGCTCCTGCGGGCATGACACACCACCTTTTCGCAGCACAGTTCCGAACGAATGCAAAGCTCACAGATCAGTTGTAAATATCGTGTTCAGTGGTTACTTATTCCCGATGGTTAAAAGCGACCGCAGCGAACTGTCGTCTCCTTAGCAAACGTGAAACGCCATCTTTGTTGGTTCACGGGTTAATTACTATATACCTTCGGTATTTTTGAATTATTCGCCAGATATATTTTATGACGTTGTGAGGAACATTACTGAAGTGTTTTTTACGGGCCCTAAAAAGGCAGCTGCGCATTTCCTTGAAGTTGTCGAGCTCACCGGCATCTGTTTCTCCAGGTCCGCAATTGTTTCTATTTGTGAAGTACGCTCGTTGTTTAGCTCATGCCGGCAAAGCAAACCACCTTTTCTCAACTCAGAGTTCCGAACACATGCAGAGCTCACAGATCAGTTGTAAATATCGTGTTTAGTAGTTACTTATTCCCGGTGACTAAAAGCGACGGCGGCGAACTATCGTCTCCTTAGCAAACGGGAAACGCCATCACTGTTGGTTCACGGGTTAATTGTTATAATCCTTCGGTATTTTTGTATTATTCGCCAGATGTACTTTAGGATATTGTGAGAAACATTGCTGAAGTGTTTTTGTTCGGGCCCTAAAAAAGAAGCTACGCATTTCCTTAAAGATTGTCGAGCTCACCTGCATCTGTTTCTCCAGGTCCGCGATTGTTTCCTTTTGTAAAGCACGCTCGTTCTGTAGCTCCTTTGGGGAAGGCAAACCACCTTTTCGCAACAAAGAGTTCCGAACGCATGCAGAGCTCACAGATCAGTTGTAAATATCATGTTTAGTAGTTACTTATTCCCGATGGCTAAGAGCGACCGCAGCGAACTGTCGTTTCCTTAGCAAACGTGAAACGCCATCATTGTTGGTTCACGAGTTAATTATTATATTGCTTCGGTATTTTTGAATTTTTCGCCAGATGTATTTTGGGACATTGTGAGAAACCTGGCTAAAGTGTTTTTTTCGGGCCCTAAAAAGGAAGCTACGCATTTCCTTAAAGATTGTCGAGCTCACCTGCATCTGATTCTCCAGGTCCGCAATTGTTTCCTTTTGAGAAGCACGCTCGTTGTCTAGCTCATGCCGGCAAGGCAAACCACATTTTCTCAACTCAGAGTTCCGAATACATGCAGAGCTCACAGATCAGTTGTAAATATCGTGTTAAGTAGTTACTTATTCCCGGTGGCTGAAGGCGACGGCAGCGAACTATAGTCTCCTTAGCAAACGTGAAACGCCATCATTGTTGGTACACGGGTTAAGTATTATATACCTTCGGTATTTTTGAATTATTCGCCAGATGTATTTTATGACGTTGTGAGGAACATTACTGAAGTGTTTTTTTACGGGCCCTAAAAAGGCAGCTGCGCATTTCCTTGAAGTTTGTCGAGCTCACCTGTTTCTGTTTTTCCAGGTCCGTAATTGTTTCCTTTTGTGAGGCACGCTCCTTGTCTAGCTCCTGCGGGCAAGGCACACCATCTTTTCGCAACACAGAGTTCCGAACGCATGCAGAGCTCACAGATCAGTTGTAAATATCGTGTTTAGTAGTTACTTATTCCCGATGGCTAAAAGCGACGGCAGCGAACTATCGTCTCCTTAGCAAACGTGAAACGCCATCATTGTTGGTTCACGGGTTAATTATTATAATCCTTCCGTATTTTTGAATTATTCGCCAGATGTATTTTATGACGTGGTGAGGAACATTACTGAAGTGTTTTTTACGGGCCCTAAAAAGGCAGCTGCGCATTTTCTTGAAACTGACAAGCTCACCGGCATCTGTTTCTCCAGGTCCACAATTGTTTCCTTTTGGTAGGCACGCTCCTTGTCTAGCTCCTGCGGGCATGACACACCACCTTTTCGCAGCACAGTTCCGAACGCATGCAAAGCTCACAGATCAGTTGTAGATATCGTGTTTAGTAGTTACTTATTCCCGATGGCTAAAAGCGACGGCAGCGAACTATCGTCTCCTTAGCAAACGTGAAACGCCATCATTGTTGGTTCACGGGTTAATTATTATAATCCTTCGGTATTTTTGTATTATTCGCCAGATGTTACTTTAGGACATTGTGAGAAACATTGCTGAAGTGTTTTTTTTTCGGGCCCTAAAAAGGAAGCTACGCATTTCCTTAAAGATTGTCGAGCTCACCTGCATCTGTTTCTCCAGGTCCGCAATTGTTTCCTTTTGTAGAAGCACGCTCTTGTCTAGCTCCTGCGGGCAAGGCACACCACCTTTTCTCAACACAGAGTTCCGAACGCATGCAGAGCTCACAGATCAGTTGTAAATATCGTGTTTAGTAGTTACTTATTCCCGATGGCTAAAAGCGACCGCAGCGAACTATCGTCTCCTTAGCAAACGTGAAACGCCATCATTGTTGGTTCACGGGTTAATTATTATATATCCTTCGGTATTTTTGAATTATTCGCCAGATGTATTTTAGGACATTGTGAGAAACATTGCTGAAGTGTTTTTTTCGGGCCCTAAAAAGGAAGCTACGCATTTCCTTGAAGTTGTCGAGCTCACCTGCATCTGTTTCTCCAGGTCCGCAATTGTTTCCTTTTGTGAAGCACGCTCGTTGTTTAGCTCATGCCGGCAAGGCAAACCACCTTTTCTCAACTCAGAGTTCCGAACACATGCAGAGCTCACAGATCAGTTGTAAATATCGTGTTTAGTAGTTACTTATTCCCGATGGCTAAAAGCGACGGCGGCGAACTATCGTCTCCTTAGCAAACGGGAAACGCCATCCCTGTTGGTTCACGGGTTAATTATCATAATCCTTCGGTATTTTTGTATTATTCGCCAGATGTACTTTAGGACATTGTGAGAAAGATTGCTGAAGTGTTTTTTTTTTCGGGCCCTAAAAAGGAAGCTACGCATTTCCTTAAAGATTGTCGAGCTCACCTGCATCTGTTTCTCCAGGTCCGCGATTGTTTCCTTTTGTAAAGCACGCTCGTTCTGTAGCTCCTTTGGGGAAGGCAAACCACCTTTTCGCAACACAGAGTTCCGAACGCATGCAGAGCTCACAGATCAGTTGTAAATATCATGTTTAGTAGTTACTTATTCCCGATGGCTAAAAGCGACCGCAGCGAACTGTCGTCTCCTTAGCAAACGTGAAACGCCATCATTGTTGGTTCACGAGTTAATTATTATATTGCTTCGGTATTTTTGAATTTTTCGCCACATGTATTTTGGGACATTGTGAGAAACCTGGCTAAAGTGTTTTTTTCGGGCCCTAAAAAGGAAGCTACGCATTTCCTTAAAGATTGTCGAGCTCACCTGCATCTGATTCTCCAGGTCCGCAATTGTTTCCTTTTGTGAAGCACGCTCGTTGTCTAGCTCATGCCGGCAAGGCAAACCACATTTTCTCAACTCAGAGTTCCGAATACATGCAGAGCTCACAGATCAGTTGTAAATATCGTGTTTAGTAGTTACTTATTCCCGGTGGCTGAAGGCGACGGCAGCGAACTATAGTCTCCTTAGGAAACGCGAAACGCCATCATTGTTGGTACACGGGTTAAGTATTATATACCTTCGGTATTTTTGAATTATTCGCCAGATGTATTTTATGACGTTGTGAGGAACATTACTGAAGTGTTTTTACGGGCCCTAAAAAGGCACTGCGCATTTCCTTCAAGTTTGTCGAGCTCACCTGTTTCTGTTTCTCCAGGTCCGTAATTGTTTCCTTTTGTGAGGCACGCTCCTTGTCTAGCTCCTGCGGGCAAGGAACACCACCTTTTCGCAACTGTTGTTCCGAACGCATGCAGAGCTCACAGATCAGTTTTAAATACTGTGCTTAGTAGTTACTTTTTCCGGATGACTAAAAGCGACGGCAGCGAACTATCGTCTCCTAAGCAAACGTGAAACGCCATCATTGTTCGTTCATGTGATAATTATTAAAATTCTTCGGTATTTTTGAATTATTGGCCAGATGTGTTTCAGAATATTGTGAGACATATTACTGATTTGTTCTTTTTTTGCTCTCTAAGAAGCCAGCTCCGCACTTCGTTGAAGTCGATCGAGCTCACCTGCTTCTGTTGGTCCAGGGGAGCGGTTTTTTTCCATTAGTGAGGCACGCTCGTTGTCTAGCTCTTGCGGGCAAGGCACACCACCTTTTCACAACACAGAGTTCCGAACGCATGCAGAGCTCACAGATCAGTTGTAAATATCGTGTTTAGTAGTTACTTATTCCCGATTGCTAAATTGACGGCAGCGAACTATAGTCTCCCTAGCAGACGTGATACGCCATCATTGTTGGTTCAAGTGTTAATTATTATAATCCTTCGGTATTTTAGGATTATTCGCCAGATGTACTTTATGACATTGTGAGAAACATTGCTGAAGTGTTTTTTTTCGGGCCCTAAAAAGGAAGCTACGCATTTCCTTATAGATTGTCGAGCTCACCTGCATCTGTTTCTCCAGGTCCGCAATTGTTTCCTTTTGTGAAGCACGCTCGTTGTCTGGCTCATGCCGGCAAGGCACACCACCTTTTCTCAACTCAGAGTTCCGAACACATGCAGAGCTCACAGATCAGTTGTAAATGTCGTGTTTAGTAGTTACTTATTCCCGGTGGCTAAAGGCGACGGCAGCGAACTATCGTCTCCTTAGCAAACGTGAAACGCCATCATTGTTGGTTCACGGGTTAATTATTTTAATCCTTCGGTATTTTTGTATTATTCGCCAGATTTACTTAAGGACATTGTGAGAAACATTGCTGAAGTGTTTTTTTCGGGCCCTAAAAAGGAATCTACGCATTTCCTTGAAGTTTGTCGTGCTCACCTGCATCTGTTTCTCCAAGTCCGCAATTGTTTACTTTTGTGAGGCACGCTCGTTGTCTAGCTCCTGCGGGCATGACACACCACCTTTTCGCAGCACAGAGTTCCGAACGCATGCAGAGCTCACAGATCAGTTGTAAATATCGTGTTTAGTAATTACTTATCCCCGATGGCTAAAAGCGACGGCAGCGAACTATCGTCTCGTTAGCAGACGTGAATCGCCATCATTGTTGGTTCAGGGGTTAATTACAATAATCCTTCGGTATTTTTGAATTATTCACCAGATGTATTTTAGGACATTGTGAGAAACATTGCTGAAGTGTTTTGTTCGGGCCATAAAAAGGAAGTTCCGCATTTCCTTGAAGTTTGTCGAGCTCACCTGCATCTGCTTCTCCAGGTCCGTAATTGTTTCCTTTTGTGAGGCACGCTCCTTGTCTAGCTCCTGCGGGCATGACACACCACCTTTTCGCAGCACAGAGTTCCGAACGCATGCAGAGCTCACAGATCAGTTGTAAATATTGTGTTTAGTAGTTACTTATTCCCGATGGCTAAAAGCGACAGCAGCGAACTATCGTCTCCTTAGCAAACGTGAAATGCCATCATTGTTGGTTCACGGGTTAACTATTATAATCCTTCGGTATTTTTGTAATATTCGCCAGATGTACTTTAGGACATTGTGAGAAACATTGCTGAAGTGTTTTTTCGGGTCTAAAAAGGAAGCTACGCATTTCCTTAAAGATTGTCGAGCTCACCTGCATCTGTTTCTCCAGGTCCGCGATTGTTTCCTTTTGTAAAGCACGCTCGTTGTCTAGCTCCTGCGGGCAAGACACGCCACCTTTTCTCAACACAGAGTTCCGAACGCATGCAGAGCTCACAGATCAGTTGTAAATATCGTGTTTAGTAGTTACTTATTCCCGATGGCTAAAAGCGACGGCAGCGAACTATAGTCTCCTTAGCAAACGTGAAACGCCATCATTGTTGGTACACGGGTTAAGTATTATAATCCTTCGGTATTTTTGTATTATTCGCCAGATTTACTTAAGGACATTGTGAGAAACATTGCTGAAGTGTTTTTTCGGGCCAGAAAAACGCAGCTACGTATTTCCTTGAAGTTTGTCGAGCTCACCTGCATCTGTTTCTCCAGGTCCGTAATTGTTTCCTTTTGAGAGGCGCGCTCCTTGTCTAGCTCCTGCGGGCAAGGCAAACCACCTTTTCGCAACACAGAGTTCCGAACGCATGCAGATCACACAGATCAGTTGTAAATATCGTGTTTAGTAGTTACTTATTCCCGATGGCTAAAAGCGACGGCAGCGAACTATCGTCTCTTTAGCAAACGTGAAACGCCATCATTGTTGGTTCACGGGTTAATTATTATAATCCTTCGGTATTTTTGAATTATTCACCAGATGTATTTTTGGACATTGTGAGAAACATTGCTGAAGTGTTTTGTTCGGGCCATAAAAAGGAAGCTACGCATTTCCTTGAAGTTTGTCGAGCTCACCTGCATCTGCTTCTCCAGGTGCGTAATTGTTTCCTTTTGTGAGGCACGCTCCTTGTCTAGCTCCTGCGGGCATGACACACCACCTTTTCGCAGCACAGAGTTCCGAACGCATGCAGAGCTCACAGATCAGTTGTAAATATCGTGTTTAGTAGTTACTTATTCCCGATGGCTAAAAGCGACGGCAGCGAACTATAGTCTCCTTAGCAAACGTGAAACGCCATCATTGTTGGTACACGGGTTAAGTATTATATACCTTCGGTATTTTTGAATTATTCGCCAGATGTACTTTAGGACGTTGTGAGGAACATTGCTGAAGTGTTTTTTACGGGCCCTAAAAAGGCAGCTGCGCATTTCCTTGAAGTTTGACGAGCTCACCGGCATCTGTTTCTCCAGGTCCGCAATTGTTTCCTTTTGCTGAGGCACGCTCCTTGTCTAGCACCTGCGGGCAAGACACGCCACCTTTTCGCAGCACAGAGTTCCGAACGCAATGCAGAGCTCACAGATCAGTTGTAAAGATCGTGTTCAGTAGTTACTTATTCCCGGTGGCTAAAGGCGACGGCAGCGAACTATCGTCTCCTTAGCAAACGTGAAACGCCATCTTTGTTGGTTCACGGGTTAATTACTATATACCTTCGGTATTTTTGAATTATTCGCCAGATATATTTTATGACGTTGTGAGGAACATTACTGAAGTGTTTTTTACGGGCCCTAAAAAGGCAGCTGCGCATTTCCTTGAAGTTGTCGAGCTCACCGGCATCTGTTTCTCCAGGTCCGCAATTGTTTCTATTTGTGAAGCACGCTCGTTGTTTAGCTCATGCCGGCAAAGCAAACCACCTTTTCTCAACTCAGAGTTCCGAACACATGCAGAGCTCACAGATCAGTTGTAAATATCGTGTTTAGTAGTTACTTATTCCCGATGACTAAAAGCGACGGCGGCGAACTATCGTCTCCTTAGCAAACGGGAAACGCCATCACTGTTGGTTCACGGGTTAATTATTATAATCCTTCGGTATTTTTGTATTATTCGCCAGATGTACTTTAGGATATTGTGAGAAACATTGCTGAAGTGTTTTTGTTCGGGCCCTAAAAAAGAAGCTACGCATTTCCTTAAAGATTGTCGAGCTCACCTGCATCTGTTTCTCCAGGTCCGCGATTGTTTCCTTTTGTAAAGCACGCTCGTTCTGTAGCTCCTTTGGGGAAGGCAAACCACCTTTTCGCAACACAGAGTTCCGAACGCATGCAGAGCTCACAGATCAGTTGTAAATATCATGTTTAGTAGTTACTTATTCCCGATGGCTAAGAGCGACCGCAGCGAACTGTCGTTTCCTTAGCAAACGTGAAACGCCATCATTGTTGGTTCACGAGTTAATTATTATATTGCTTCGGTATTTTTGAATTTTTCGCCAGATGTATTTTGGGACATTGTGAGAAACCTGGCTAAAGTGTTTTTTTCGGGCCCTAAAAAGGAAGCTACGCATTTCCTTAAAGATTGTCGAGCTCACCTGCATCTGATTCTCCAGGTCCGCAATTGTTTCCTTTTGAGAAGCACGCTCGTTGTCTAGCTCATGCCGGCAAGGCAAACCACATTTTCTCAACTCAGAGTTCCGAATACATGCAGAGCTCACAGATCAGTTGTAAATATCGTGTTAAGTAGTTACTTATTCCCGGTGGCTGAAGGCGACGGCAGCGAACTATAGTCTCCTTAGCAAACGTGAAACGCCATCATTGTTGGTACACGGGTTAAGTATTATATACCTTCGGTATTTTTGAATTATTCGCCAGATGTATTTTATGATGTTGTGAGGAACATTACTGAAGTGTTTTTTTACGGGCCCTTAAAAGGCAGCTGCGCATTTCCTTGAAGTTTGTCGAGCTCACCTGTTTCTGTTTCTCCAGGTCCGTAATTGTTTCCTTTTGTGAGGCACGCTCCTTGTCTAGCTCCTGCGGGCAAGGCACACCATCTTTTCGCAACACAGAGTTCCGAACGCATGCAGAGCTCACAGATCAGTTGTAAATATCGTGTTTAGTAGTTACTTATTCCCGATGGCTAAAAGCGACGGCAGCGAACTATCGTCTCTTTAGCAAACGTGAAACGCCATCATTGTTGGTTCACGGGTTAATTATTATAATCCTTCCGTATTTTTGAATTATTCGCCAGATGTATTTTAGGACGTGGTGAGGAACATTGCTGAAGTGTTTTTTACGGGCCCTAAAAAGGCAGCTGCGCATTTTCTTGAAGACTGACGAGCTCACCGGCATCTGTTTCTCCAGGTCCGCAATTGTTTCCTTTTGGTGAGGCACGCTCCTTGTCTAGCTCCTGCGGGCATGACACACCACCTTTTCGCAGCACAGAGTTCCGAACGCATGCAGAGCTCACAGATCAGTTGTAGATATCGTGTTTAGTAGTTACTTATTCCCGATGGCTAAAAGCGACGGCAGCGAATTATCGTCTCTTTAGCAAACGTGAAACGCCATCATTGTTCGTTCACGGGTTAATTATTATAATCCTTCGGTATTTTTGTATTATTCGCCAGATGTTCTTTAGGACATTGTGAGAAACATTGCTGAAGTGTTTTTTTTCGGGCCCTAAAAAGGAAGCTACGCATTTCCTTAAAGATTGTCGAGCTCACCTGCATCTGTTTCTCCAGGTCCGCGATTGTTTCCTTTTGTAAAGCACGCTCGTGTCAGTAGCTCCTGTCGGGCAAGGCACACCAGCTTTTCGCAACACAGAGTTCCGAACGCATGCAGAGCTCACAGATCAGTTGTAAATATCGTGTTTAGTAGTTACTTATTCCCGATGGCTAAAAGCGACCGCAGCGAACTGTCGTCTCCTTAGCAAACGTGAAACGCCATCATTGTTGGTTCACGAGTTAATTATTATATTGCTTCGGTATTTTTGAATTATTCGCCACAGGTATTTTGGGACATTGTGAGAAACCTGGCTAAAGTGTTTTTTTCGGGCCCTAAAAAGGAAGCTACGCATTTCCTTAAAGATTGTCGAGCTCACCTGCATCTGATTCTCCAGGTCCGCAATTGTTTCCTTTTGTGAAGCACGCTCGTTGTTTAGCTCATGCCGGCAAGGCAAACCACCTTTTCTCAACTCAGAGTTCCGAACTCATGCAGAGCTCACAGATCAGTTGTAAATATCGTGTTTAGTAGTTACTTATTCCCGATGGCTAAAAGCGACGGCGGCGAACTATCGTCTCCTTAGCAAACGGGAAACGCCATCCCTGTTGGTTCACGGGTTAATTATCATAATCCTTCGGTATTTTTGTATTATTCGCCAGATGTACTTTAGGACATTGTGAGAAAGATTGCTGAAGTGTTTTTTTTTCGGGCCCTAAAAAGGAAGCTACGCATTTCCTTAAAGATTGTCGAGCTCACCTGCATCTGTTTCTCCAGGTCCGCGATTGTTTCCTTTTGTAAAGCACGCTCGTTCTGTAGCTCCTTTGGGGAAGGCAAACCACCTTTTCGCAACACAGAGTTCCGAACGCATGCAGAGCTCACAGATCAGTTGTAAATATCATGTTTAGTAGTTACTTATTCCCGATGGCTAAAAGCGACCGCAGCGAACTGTCGTCTCCTTAGCAAACGTGAAACGCCATCATTGTTGGTTCACGAGATAATTATTATATTGCTTCGGTATTTTTGAATTTTTCGCCACATGTATTTTGGGACATTGTGAGAAACCTGGCTAAAGTGTTTTTTTCGGGCCCTAAAAAGGAAGCTACGCATTTCCTTAAAGATTGTCGAGCTCACCTGCATCTGTTTCTCCAAGTCCGCAATTGTTTACTTTTGTGAGGCACGCTCGTTGTCTAGCTCCTGCGGGCATGACACACCACCTTTTCGCAGCACAGAGTTCCGAACGCATGCAGAGCTCACAGATCAGTTGTAAATATCGTGTTTAGTAATTACTTATCCCCGATGGCTAAAAGCGACGGCAGCGAACTATCGTCTCGTTAGCAGACGTGAATCGCCATTATTGTTGGTTCAGGGGTTAATTACAATAATCCTTCGGTATTTTTGAATTATTCACCAGATGTATTTTAGGACATTGTGAGAAACATTGCTGAAGTGTTTTGTTCGGGCCATAAAAAGGAAGTTCCGCATTTCCTTGAAGTTTGTCGAGCTCAGCTGCATCTGCTTCTCCAGGTCCGTAATTGTTTCCTTTTGTGAGGCACGCTCCTTGTCTAGCTCCTGCGGGCATGACACACCACATTTTCGCAGCACAGAGTTCCGAACGCATGCAGAGCTCACAGATCAGTTGTAAATATCGTGTTAAGTAGTTACTTATTCCCGGTGGCTGAAGGCGACGGCAGCGAACTATAGTCTCCTTAGCAAACGTGAAACGCCATCATTGTTGGTACACGGGTTAAGTATTATATACCTTCGGTATTTTTGAATTATTCGCCAGATGTATTTTATGATGTTGTGAGGAACATTACTGAAGTGTTTTTTTACGGGCCCTTAAAAGGCAGCTGCGCATTTCCTTGAAGTTTGTCGAGCTCACCTGTTTCTGTTTCTCCAGGTCCGTAATTGTTTCCTTTTGTGAGGCACGCTCCTTGTCTAGCTCCTGCGGGCAAGGCACACCATCTTTTCGCAACACAGAGTTCCGAACGCATGCAGAGCTCACAGATCAGTTGTAAATATCGTGTTTAGTAGTTACTTATTCCCGATGGCTAAAGGCGACGGCAGCGAACTATCGTCTCCTTAGCAAACGTGAAACGCCATCTTTGTTGGTTCACGGGTTAATTACTATATACCTTCGGTATTTTTGAATTATTCGCCAGATATATTTTATGACGTTGTGAGGAACATTACTGAAGTGTTTTTTACGGGCCCTAAAAAGGCAGCTGCGCATTTCCTTGAAGTTGTCGAGCTCACCGGCATCTGTTTCTCCAGGTCCGCAATTGTTTCTATTTGTGAAGCACGCTCGTTGTTTAGCTCATGCCGGCAAAGCAAACCACCTTTTCTCAACTCAGAGTTCCGAACACATGCAGAGCTCACAGATCAGTTGTAAATATCGTGTTTAGTAGTTACTTATTCCCGATGACTAAAAGCGACGGCGGCGAACTATCGTCTCCTTAGCAAACGGGAAACGCCATCACTGTTGGTTCACGGGTTAATTGTTATAATCCTTCGGTATTTTTGTATTATTCGCCAGATGTACTTTAGGATATTGTGAGAAACATTGCTGAAGTGTTTTTGTTCGGGCCCTAAAAAAGAAGCTACGCATTTCCTTAAAGATTGTCGAGCTCACCTGCATCTGTTTCTCCAGGTCCGCGATTGTTTCCTTTTGTAAAGCACGCTCGTTCTGTAGCTCCTTTGGGGAAGGCAAACCACCTTTTCGCAACACAGAGTTCCGAACGCATGCAGAGCTCACAGATCAGTTGTAAATATCATGTTTAGTAGTTACTTATTCCCGATGGGTAAGAGCGACCGCAGCGAACTATCGTTTCCTTAGCAAACGTGAAACGCCATCATTGTTGGTTCACGAGTTAATTATTATATTGCTTCGGTATTTTTGAATTTTTCGCCAGATGTATTTTGGGACATTGTGAGAAACCTGGCTAAAGTGTTTTTTTCGGGCCCTAAAAAGGAAGCTACGCATTTCCTTAAAGATTGTCGAGCTCACCTGCATCTGATTCTCCAGGTCCGCAATTGTTTCCTTTTGAGAAGCACGCTCGTTGTCTAGCTCATGCCGGCAAGGCAAACCACATTTTCTCAACTCAGAGTTCCGAATACATGCAGAGCTCACAGATCAGTTGTAAATATCGTGTTAAGTAGTTACTTATTCCCGGTGGCTGAAGGCGACGGCAGCGAACTATAGTCTCCTTAGCAAACGTGAAACGCCATCATTGTTGGTACACGGGTTAAGTATTATATACCTTCGGTATTTTTGAATTATTCGCCAGATGTATTTTATGATGTTGTGAGGAACATTACTGAAGTGTTTTTTTACGGGCCCTTAAAAGGCAGCTGCGCATTTCCTTGAAGTTTGTCGAGCTCACCTGTTTCTGTTTCTCCAGGTCCGTAATTGTTTCCTTTTGTGAGGCACGCTCCTTGTCTAGCTCCTGCGGGCAAGGCACACCATCTTTTCGCAACACAGAGTTCCGAACGCATGCAGAGCTCACAGATCAGTTGTAAATATCGTGTTTAGTAGTTACTTATTCCCGATGGCTAAAAGCGACGGCAGCGAACTATCGTCTCCTTAGCAAACGTGAAACGCCATCATTGTTGGTTCACGGGTTAATTATTATAATCCTTCCGTATTTTTGAATTATTCGCCAGATGTATTTTATGACGTGGTGAGGAACATTACTGAAGTGTTTTTTACGGGCCCTAAAAAGGCAGCTGCGCATTTTCTTGAAACTGACAAGCTCACCGGCATCTGTTTCTCCAGGTCCACAATTGTTTCCTTTTGGTAGGCACGCTCCTTGTCTAGCTCCTGCGGGCATGACACACCACCTTTTCGCAGCACAGTTCCGAACGCATGCAAAGCTCACAGATCAGTTGTAGATATCGTGTTTAGTAGTTACTTATTCCCGATGGCTAAAAGCGACGGCAGCGAATTATCGTCTCTTTAGCAAACGTGAAACGCCATCATTGTTCGTTCACGGGTTAATTATTATAATCCTTCTGTATTTTTGTATTATTCGCCAGATGTTCTTTAGGACATTGTGAGAAACATTGCTGAAGTGTTTTTTTTCGGGCCCTAAAAAGGAAGCTACGCATTTCCTTAAAGATTGTCGAGCTCACCTGCATCTGTTTCTCCAGGTCCGCGATTGTTTCCTTTTGTAAAGCACGCTCGTTCAGTAGCTCCTGTGGGGAAGGCAAACCAGCTTTTCGCAACACAGAGTTCCGAACGCATGCAGAGCTCACAGATCAGTTGTAAATATTATGTTTAGTAGTTACTTATTCCCGATGGCTAAAAGCGACCGCAGCGAACTGTCGTCTCCTTAGCAAACGTGAAACGCCATCATTGTTGGTTCACGAGTTAATTATTATATTGCTTCGGTATTTTTGAATTTTTCGCCACAGGTATTTTGGGACATTGTGAGAAACCTGGCTAAAGTGTTTTTTTCGGGCCCTAAAAAGGAAGCTACGCATTTCCTTAAAGATTGTCGAGCTCACCTGCATCTGATTCTCCAGGTCCGCAATTGTTTCCTTTTGTGAAGCACGCTCGTTGTTTAGCTCATGCCGGCAAGGCAAACCACCTTTTCTCAACTCAGAGTTCCGAACTCATGCAGAGCTCACAGATCAGTTGTAAATATCGTGTTTAGTAGTTACTTATTCCCGATGGCTAAAAGCGACGGCGGCGAACTATCGTCTCCTTAGCAAACGGGAAACGCCATCCCTGTTGGTTCACGGGTTAATTATCATAATCCTTCGGTATTTTTGTATTATTCGCCAGATGTACTTTAGGACATTGTGAGAAAGATTGCTGAAGTGTTTTTTTTTTCGGGCCCTAAAAAGGAAGCTACGCATTTCCTTAAAGATTGTCGAGCTCACCTGCATCTGTTTCTCCAGGTCCGCGATTGTTTCCTTTTGTAAAGCACGCTCGTTCTGTAGCTCCTTTGGGGAAGGCAAACCACCTTTTCGCAACACAGAGTTCCGAACGCATGCAGAGCTCACAGATCAGTTGTAAATATCATGTTTAGTAGTTACTTATTCCCGATGGCTAAAAGCGACCGCAGCGAACTGTCGTCTCCTTAGCAAACGTGAAACGCCATCATTGTTGGTTCACGAGATAATTATTATATTGCTTCGGTATTTTTGAATTTTTCGCCACATGTATTTTGGGACATTGTGAGAAACCTGGCTAAAGTGTTTTTTTCGGGCCCTAAAAAGGAAGCTACGCATTTCCTTAAAGATTGTCGAGCTCACCTGCATCTGTTTCTCCAAGTCCGCAATTGTTTACTTTTGTGAGGCACGCTCGTTGTCTAGCTCCTGCGGGCATGACACACCACCTTTTCGCAGCACAGAGTTCCGAACGCATGCAGAGCTCACAGATCAGTTGTAAATATCGTGTTTAGTAATTACTTATCCCCGATGGCTAAAAGCGACGGCAGCGAACTATCGTCTCGTTAGCAGACGTGAATCGCCATTATTGTTGGTTCAGGGGTTAATTACAATAATCCTTCGGTATTTTTGAATTATTCACCAGATGTATTTTAGGACATTGTGAGAAACATTGCTGAAGTGTTTTGTTCGGGCCATAAAAAGGAAGTTCCGCATTTCCTTGAAGTTTGTCGAGCTCAGCTGCATCTGCTTCTCCAGGTCCGTAATTGTTTCCTTTTGTGAGGCACGCTCCTTGTCTAGCTCCTGCGGGCATGACACACCACATTTTCGCAGCACAGAGTTCCGAACGCATGCAGAGCTCACAGATCAGTTGTAAATATTGTGTTTAGTAGTTACTTATTCCCGATGGCTAAAAGCGACAGCAGCGAACTATCGTCCCCTTAGCAAACGTGAAATGCCATCATTGTTGGTTCACGGGTTAACTATTATAATCCTTCGGTATTTTTGTATTATTCGCCAGATGTACTTTAGGACATTGTGAGAAAGATTGCTGAAGTGATTTTTTTTTCGGGCCCTAAAAAGGAAGCTACGCATTTCCTTAAAGATTGTCGAGCTCACCTGCATCTGTTTCTCCAGGTCCGCGATTGTTTCCTTTTGTAAAGCACGCTCGTTCTGTAGCTCCTTTGGGGAAGGCAAACCACCTTTTCGCAACACAGAGTTCCGAACGCATGCAGAGCTCACAGATCAGTTGTAAATATCATGTTTAGTAGTTACTTATTCCCGATGGCTAAAAGCGACCGCAGCGAACTGTCGTCTCCTTAGCAAACGTGAAACGCCATCATTGTTGGTTCACGAGTTAATTATTATATTGCTTCGGTATTATTGAATTTTTCGCCACATGTATTTTGGGACATTGTGAGAAACCTGGCTAAAGTGTTTTTTTCGGGCCCTAAAAAGGAAGCTACGCATTTCCTTAAAGATTGTCGAGCTCACCTGCATCTCATTCTCCAGGTCCGCAATTGTTTCCTTTTGTGAAGCACGCTCGTTGTCTAGCTCATGCCGGCAAGGCAAACCACATTTTCTCAACTCAGAGTTCCGAATACATGCAGAGCTCACAGATCAGTTGTAAATATCGTGTTTAGTAGTTACTTATTCCCGGTGGCTGAAGGCGACGGCAGCGAACTATAGTCTCCTTAGGAAACGCGAAACGCCATCATTGTTGGTACACGGGTTAAGTATTATATACCTTCGGTATTTTTGAATTATTCGCCAGATGTATTTTATGACGTTGTGAGGAACATTACTGAAGTGTTTTTACGGGCCCTAAAAAGGCACTGCGCATTTCCTTCAAGTTTGTCGAGCTCACCTGTTTCTGTTTCTCCAGGTCCGTAATTGTTTCCTTTTGTGAGGCACGCTCCTTGTCTAGCTCCTGCAGGCAAGGAACACCACCTTTTCGCAACATGTTGTTCCGAACGCATGCAGAGCTCACAGATCAGTTTTAAATACTGTGCTTAGTAGTTACTTTTTCCGGATGACTAAAAGCGACGGCAGCGAACTATCGTCTCCTAAGCAAACGTGAAACGCCATCATTGTTCGTTCATGTGATAATTATTAAAATTCTTCGGTATTTTTGAATTATTGGCCAGATGTGTTTCAGAATATTGTGAGACATATTACTGATTTGTTCTTTTTTTGCTCTCTAAGAAGCCAGCTCCGCACTTCGTTGAAGTCGATCGAGCTCACCTGCTTCTGTTGGTCCAGGGGAGCGGTTTTTTTCCATTAGTGAGGCACGCTCGTTGTCTAGCTCTTGCGGGCAAGGCACACCACCTTTTCACAACACAGAGTTCCGAACGCATGCAGAGCTCACAGATCAGTTGTAAATATCGTGTTTAGTAGTTACTTATTCCCGATTGCTAAATTGACGGCAGCGAACTATAGTCTCCCTAGCAGACGTGATACGCCATCATTGTTGGTTCAAGTGTTAATTATTATAATCCTTCGGTATTTTAGGATTATTCGCCAGATGTACTTTATGACATTGTGAGAAACATTGCTGAAGTGTTTTTTTTTTGGGCCCTAAAAAGGAAGCTACGCATTTCCTTATAGATTGTCGAGCTCACCTGCATCTGTTTCTCCAGGTCCGCAATTGTTTCCTTTTGTGAAGCACGCTCGTTGTCTGGCTCATGCCGGCAAGGCACACCACCTTTTCTCAACTCAGAGTTCCGAACACATGCAGAGCTCACAGATCAGTTGTAAATGTCGTGTTTAGTAGTTACTTATTCCCGGTGGCTAAAGGCGACGGCAGCGAACTATCGTCTCCTTAGCAAACGTGAAACGCCATCATTGTTGGTTCACGGGTTAATTATTTTAATCCTTCGGTATTTTTGTATTATTCGCCAGATTTACTTAAGGACATTGTGAGAAACATTGCTGAAGTGTTTTTTTCGGGCCCTAAAAAGGAATCTACGCATTTCCTTGAAGTTTGTCGTGCTCACCTGCATCTGTTTCTCCAAGTCCGCAATTTTTTACTTTTGTGAGGCACGCTCGTTGTCTAGCTCCTGCGGGCATGACACACCACCTTTTCGCAGCACAGAGTTCCGAACGCATGCAGAGCTCACAGATCAGTTGTAAATATCGTGTTTAGTAATTACTTATCCCCGATGGTTAAAAGCGACCGCAGCGAACTGTCGTCTAATTAGCAAACGGGAAACGCCATCCCTGTTGGTTCACGGGTTAATTATCATAATCCTTCGGTATTTTTGTATTATTCGCCAGATGTACTTTAGGACATTGTGAGAAAGATTGCTGAAGTGTTTTTTTTTTCGGGCCCTAAAAAGGAAGCTACGCATTTCCTTAAAGATTGTCGAGCTCACCTGCATCTGTTTCTCCAGGTCCGCGATTGTTTCCTTTTGTAAAGCACGCTCGTTCTGTAGCTCCTTTGGGGAAGGCAAACCACCTTTTCGCAACACAGAGTTCCGAACGCATGCAGAGCTCACAGATCAGTTGTAAATATCATGTTTAGTAGTTACTTATTCCCGATGGCTAAAAGCGACCGCAGCGAACTGTCGTCTCCTTAGCAAACGTGAAACGCCATCATTGTTGGTTCACGAGTTAATTATTATATTGCTTCGGTATTATTGAATTTTTCGCCACATGTATTTTGGGACATTGTGAGAAACCTGGCTAAAGTGTTTTTTTCGGGCCCTAAAAAGGAAGCTACGCATTTCCTTAAAGATTGTCGAGCTCACCTGCATCTCATTCTCCAGGTCCGCAATTGTTTCCTTTTGTGAAGCACGCTCGTTGTCTAGCTCATGCCGGCAAGGCAAACCACATTTTCTCAACTCAGAGTTCCGAATACATGCAGAGCTCACAGATCAGTTGTAAATATCGTGTTTAGTAGTTACTTATTCCCGGTGGCTGAAGGCGACGGCAGCGAACTATAGTCTCCTTAGGAAACGCGAAACGCCATCATTGTTGGTACACGGGTTAAGTATTATATACCTTCGGTATTTTTGAATTATTCGCCAGATGTATTTTATGACGTTGTGAGGAACATTACTGAAGTGTTTTTACGGGCCCTAAAAAGGCACTGCGCATTTCCTTCAAGTTTGTCGAGCTCACCTGTTTCTGTTTCTCCAGGTCCGTAATTGTTTCCTTTTGTGAGGCACGCTCCTTGTCTAGCTCCTGCAGGCAAGGAACACCACCTTTTCGCAACATGTTGTTCCGAACGCATGCAGAGCTCACAGATCAGTTTTAAATACTGTGCTTAGTAGTTACTTTTTCCGGATGACTAAAAGCGACGGCAGCGAACTATCGTCTCCTAAGCAAACGTGAAACGCCATCATTGTTCGTTCATGTGATAATTATTAAAATTCTTCGGTATTTTTGAATTATTGGCCAGATGTGTTTCAGAATATTGTGAGACATATTACTGATTTGTTCTTTTTTTGCTCTCTAAGAAGCCAGCTCCGCACTTCGTTGAAGTCGATCGAGCTCACCTGCTTCTGTTGGTCCAGGGGAGCGGTTTTTTTCCATTAGTGAGGCACGCTCGTTGTCTAGCTCTTGCGGGCAAGGCACACCACCTTTTCACAACACAGAGTTCCGAACGCATGCAGAGCTCACAGATCAGTTGTAAATATCGTGTTTAGTAGTTACTTATTCCCGATTGCTAAATTGACGGCAGCGAACTATAGTCTCCCTAGCAGACGTGATACGCCATCATTGTTGGTTCAAGTGTTAATTATTATAATCCTTCGGTATTTTAGGATTATTCGCCAGATGTACTTTATGACATTGTGAGAAACATTGCTGAAGTGTTTTTTTTTGGGCCCTAAAAAGGAAGCTACGCATTTCCTTATAGATTGTCGAGCTCACCTGCATCTGTTTCTCCAGGTCCGCAATTGTTTCCTTTTGTGAAGCACGCTCGTTGTCTGGCTCATGCCGGCAAGGCACACCACCTTTTCTCAACTCAGAGTTCCGAACACATGCAGAGCTCACAGATCAGTTGTAAATGTCGTGTTTAGTAGTTACTTATTCCCGGTGGCTAAAGGCGACGGCAGCGAACTATCGTCTCCTTAGCAAACGTGAAACGCCATCATTGTTGGTTCACGGGTTAATTATTTTAATCCTTCGGTATTTTTGTATTATTCGCCAGATTTACTTAAGGACATTGTGAGAAACATTGCTGAAGTGTTTTTTTCGGGCCCTAAAAAGGAATCTACGCATTTCCTTGAAGTTTGTCGTGCTCACCTGCATCTGTTTCTCCAAGTCCGCAATTGTTTACTTTTGTGAGGCACGCTCGTTGTCTAGCTCCTGCGGGCATGACACACCACCTTTTCGCAGCACAGAGTTCCGAACGCATGCAGAGCTCACAGATCAGTTGTAAATATCGTGTTTAGTAATTACTTATCCCCGATGGCTAAAAGCGACGGCAGCGAACTATCGTCTCGTTAGCAGACGTGAATCGCCATCATTGTTGGTTCAGGGGTTAATTACAATAATCCTTCGGTATTTTTGAATTATTCACCAGATGTATTTTTGGACATTGTGAGAAACATTGCTGAAGTGTTTTGTTCGGGCCATAAAAAGGAAGCTACGCATTTCCTTGAAGTTTGTCGAGCTCACCTGCATCTGCTTCTCCAGGTGCGTAATTGTTTCCTTTTGTGAGGCACGCTCCTTGTCTAGCTCCTGCGGGCATGACACACCACCTTTTCGCAGCACAGAGTTCCGAACGCATGCAGAGCTCACAGATCAGTTGTAAATATCGTGTTTAGTAGTTACTTATTCCCGATAGCTAAAAGCGACGGCAGCGAACTATAGTCTCCTTAGCAAACGTGAAACGCCATCATTGTTGGTACACGGGTTAAGTATTATATACCTTCGGTATTTTTGAATTATTCGCCAGATGTATTTTATGACGTTGTGAGGAACATTACTGAAGTGTTTTTTACGGGCCCTAAAAAGGCAGCTGCGGATTTCCTTGAAGTTGACGAGCTCACCGGCATCTGTTTCTCCAGGTCCGCAATTGTTTCCTTTTGCTAGGCACTCTCCTTGTCTAGCTCCTGCGGGCATGACACACCACCTTTTCGCAGCACAGTTCCGAACGAATGCAAAGCTCACAGATCAGTTGTAAATATCGTGTTTAGTAGTTACTTATTCCCGATGGCTAAAAGCGACGGCAGCGAACTATAGTCTCCTTAGCAAACGTGAAACGCCATCATTGTTGGTACACGGGTTAAGTATTATAATCCTTCGGTATTTTTGTATTATTCGCCAGATTTACTTAAGGACATTGTGAGAAACATTGCTGAAGTGTTTTTTCGGGCCAGAAAAACGCAGCTACGTATTTCCTTGAAGTTTGTCGAGCTCACCTGCATCTGTTTCTCCAGGTCCGTAATTGTTTCCTTTTGAGAGGCGCGCTCCTTGTCTAGCTCCTGCGGGCAAGGCAAACCACCTTTTCGCAACACAGAGTTCCGAACGCATGCAGATCACACAGATCAGTTGTAAATATCGTGTTTAGTAGTTACTTATTCCCGATGGCTAAAAGCGACGGCAGCGAACTATAGTCTCCTTAGCAAACGTGAAACGCCATCATTGTTGGTACACGGGTTAAGTATTATATACCTTCGGTATTTTTGAATTATTCACCAGATGTATTTTTGGACATTGTGAGAAACATTGCTGAAGTGTTTTGTTCGGGCCATAAAAAGGAAGCTACGCATTTCCTTGAAGTTTGTCGAGCTCACCTGCATCTGCTTCTCCAGGTGCGTAATTGTTTCCTTTTGTGAGGCACGCTCCTTGTCTAGCTCCTGCGGGCATGACACACCACCTTTTCGCAGCACAGAGTTCCGAACGCATGCAGAGCTCACAGATCAGTTGTAAATATCGTGTTTAGTAGTTACTTATTCCCGATGGCTAAAAGCGACGGCAGCGAACTATAGTCTCCTTAGCAAACGTGAAACGCCATCATTGTTGGTACACGGGTTAAGTATTATATACCTTCGGTATTTTTGAATTATTCGCCAGATGTATTTTATGACGTTGTGAGGAACATTACTGAAGTGTTTTTTACGGGCCCTAAAAAGGCAGCTGCGCATTTCCTTGAAGTTGACGAGCTCACCGGCATCTGTTTCTCCAGGTCCGCAATTGTTTCCTTTTGCTAGGCACGCTCCTTGTCTAGCTCCTGCGGGCATGACACACCACCTTTTCGCAGCACAGTTCCGAACGAATGCAAAGCTCACAGATCAGTTGTATATATCGTGTTCAGTAGTTACTTATTCCCGGTGGCTAAAGGCGACGGCAGCGAACTATCGTCTCCTTAGCAAACGTGAAACGCCATCTTTGTTGGTTCACGGGTTAATTACTATATACCTTCGGTATTTTTGAATTATTCGCCAGATATATTTTATGACGTTGTGAGGAACATTACTGAAGTGTTTTTTACGGGCCCTAAAAAGGCAGCTGCGCATTTCCTTGAAGTTGTCGAGCTCACCGGCATCTGTTTCTCCAGGTCCGCAATTGTTTCTATTTGTGAAGCACGCTCGTTGTTTAGCTCATGCCGGCAAAGCAAACCACCTTTTCTCAACTCAGAGTTCCGAACACATGCAGAGCTCACAGATCAGTTGTAAATATCGTGTTTAGTAGTTACTTATTCCCGATGACTAAAAGCGACGGCGGCGAACTATCGTCTCCTTAGCAAACGGGAAACGCCATCACTGTTGGTTCACGGGTTAATTATTATAATCCTTCGGTATTTTTGTATTATTCGCCAGATGTACTTTAGGACATTGTGAGAAACATTGCTGAAGTGTTTTTGTTCGGGTCCTAAAAAAGAAGCTACGCATTTCCTTAAAGATTGTCGAGCTCACCTGCATCTGTTTCTCCAGGTCCGCAATTGTTTCCTTTTGTAAAGCACGCTCGTTCTGTAGCTCCTTTGGGGAAGGCAAACCACCTTTTCGCAACACAGAGTTCCGAACGCATGCAGAGCTCACAGATCAGTTGTAAATATCATGTTTAGTAGTTACTTATTCCCGATGGCTAAGAGCGACCGCAGCGAACTGTCGTTTCCTTAGCAAACGTGAAACGCCATCATTGTTGGTTCACGAGTTAATTATTATATTGCTTCGGTATTTTTGAATTTTTCGCCAGATGTATTTTGGGACATTGTGAGAAACCTGGCTAAAGTGTTTTTTTCGGGCCCTAAAAAGGAAGCTACGCATTTCCTTAAAGATTGTCGAGCTCACCTGCATCTGATTCTCCAGGTCCGCAATTGTTTCCTTTTGAGAAGCACGCTCGTTGTCTAGCTCATGCCGGCAAGGCAAACCACATTTTCTCAACTCAGAGTTCCGAATACATGCAGAGCTCACAGATCAGTTGTAAATATCGTGTTAAGTAGTTACTTATTCCCGGTGGCTGAAGGCGACGGCAGCGAACTATAGTCTCCTTAGCAAACGTGAAACGCCATCATTGTTGGTACACGGGTTAAGTATTATATACCTTCGGTATTTTTGAATTATTCGCCAGATGTATTTTATGACGTTGTGAGGAACATTACTGAAGTGTTTTTTTACGGGCCCTAAAAAGGCAGCTGCGCATTTCCTTGAAGTTTGTCGAGCTCACCTGTTTCTGTTTCTCCAGGTCCGTAATTGTTTCCTTTTGTGAGGCACGCTCCTTGTCTAGCTCCTGCGGGCAAGGCACACCATCTTTTCGCAACACAGAGTTCCGAACGCATGCAGAGCTCACAGATCAGTTGTAAATATCGTGTTTAGTAGTTACTTATTGCCGATGGCTAAAAGCGACGGCAGCGAACTATCGTCTCCTTAGCAAACGTGAAACGCCATCATTGTTGGTTCACGGGTTAATTATTATAATCCTTCCGTATTTTTGAATTATTCGCCAGATATATTATAGGACATTGTGAGAAACATTGCTGAAGTGTTTTTTTCGGGCCCTAAAAAGGAATCTACGCATTTCCTTGAAGTATGTCGTGCTCACCTGCATCTGTTTCTCCAAGTCCGCAATTGTTTACTTTTGTGAGGGACGCTCGTTGTCTAGCTCCTGCGGGCATGACTCACCACCTTTTCGCAGCACAGAGTTCCGAACGCATGCAGAGCTCACATATCAGTTGTAAATATCGTGTTTAGTAATTACTCATTCCCGATGGTTAAAAGCGACGGCAGCGAATTATCGTCTCTTTAGCAAACGTGAAACGCCATCATTGTTGGTTCACGGGTTATTATATTCCTTCGGTATTTTTTAATTATTCGCAAGATGTATTTCGGGACATTGTGAGAAACCTGGTTAAAGTGTTTTTTTCGGGCCCTAAAAAGGAAGCTACGCATTTCCTTAAAGATTGTCGAGCTCACCTGCATCTGTTTCTCCAAGTCCGCAATTGTTTCCTTTTCTGAGGAACGCTCCTTGTCTAGCACCTTCGGGCAAGACACGCCACCTTTTCTCAACACAGAGTTCTAAACGCAAGCAGAGCTCACAGATCAGTTGTAAAGATCGTGTTTAGTAGTTACTTATTCCCGATGGCTAAAAGCGACAGCAGCGAACTATAGTTTCCTTAGCAAACGTGAAACGCCATCATTGTTGGTACACGGGTTAAGTATTATATACATTCGGTATTTTTGAATTATTCGCCAGATGTATTTTATGACGTTGTGAGGAACATTACTGAAGTGTTTTTTACGGGCCCTAAAAAGGCAGCTGCGCATTTCCTTGAAGTTGTCGAGCTCACCGGCATCTGTTTCTCCAGGTCCGCAATTGTTTCCTTTTGTGAAGCACGCTCGTTGTTTAGCTCATGCCGGCAAGGCAAACCACCTTTTCTCAACTCAGACTTCCGAACACATGCAGAGCTCACAGATCAGTTGTAAATATCGTGTTTAGTAGTTACTTATTCCCGATGGCTAAAAGCGACGGCGGCGAACTATCGTCTCCTTAGCAAACGGGAAACGCCATCACTGTTGGTTCACGGGTTAATTATTATAATCCTTCGGTATTTTTGTATTATTCGCCAGATGTACTTTAGGACATTGTGAGAAACATTGCTGAAGTGTTTTTTTTTCGGGCCCTAAAAAGGAAGCTACGCATTTCCTTAAAGATTGTCGAGCTCACCTGCATCTGTTTCTCCAGGTCCGCGATTGTTTCCTTTTGTAAAGCACGCTCGTTCTGTAGCTCCTTTGGGGAAGGCAAACCACCTTTTTGCGACACAGAGTTCCGAACGCATGCAGAGCTCACAGATCAGTTGTAAATATCATGTTTAGTAGTTACTTATTCCCGATGGCTAAAAGCGACCGCAGCGAACTGTCGTTTCCTTAGCAAACGTGAAACGCCATCATTGTTGGTTCACGGGTTAATTATTATAATCCTTCGGTATTTTTGAATTATTCGCCAGATATATTTTAGGACGTTGTGAGAAACATTGCTGAAGTGTTTTTTTCGAGCCCTAAAAAGGAAGCTACGCATTTCCTTAAAATTGTCGAGCTCACCTGCATCTGTTTCTCCAGGTCCGCGATTGTTTCCTTTTGTAAAGCACGCTCGTTCTGTAGCTCATGCCTGCAAGGCACACCACCTTTTCTCAACTCAGAGTTCCGAACACATGCAGAGCGCACAGATCAGTTGTAAATGTCGTGTTTAGTAGTTACTTATTCCCGGTGGCCAAGGCGACGGCAGCGAACTATCGTCTCCTTAGCAAACGTGAAACGCCATCATTGTTGGTTCACGGGTTAATTATTATAATCCTTCGGTATTTTTGTATTATTCGCCAGATGTACTTTAGGACATTGTGAGAAACATTGCTAAAGTGTTTTTTCGGGTCTAAAAAGGAAGCAACGCATTTCCTTAAAGATTGTCGAGCTCACCTGCATCTGTTTCTCCAGGTCCGCGATTGTTTCCTTTTGTAAAGCACGCTCGTTGTCTAGCTCCTGCGGGCAAGGCAAACCACTTTTTCGCAACACCGATTTCCGAACGCATGCAGAGCTCACAGATCAGTTGTAAATATCGTGTTTAGTAATTACTTATCCCCGATGGCTAAAAGCGACGGCAGCGAACTATCGTCTCGTTAGCAGACGTGAATCGCCATCATTGTTCGTTCAGGGGTTAATTACAATAATCCTTCGGTATTTTTGAATTATTCACCAGATGTATTTTAGGACATTGTGAGAAACATTGCTGAAGTGTTTTGTTCGGGCCATAAAAAGGTAGTTCCGCATTTCCTTGAAGTTTGTCGAGCTCACCTGCATCTGCTTCTCCAGGTCCGTAATTGTTTCCTTTTGTGAGGCACGCTCCTTGTCTAGCTCCTGCGGGCATGACACACCACCTTTTCGCAGCACAACAGAGTCCCGAACGCACGCAGAGCTCACAGATCAGTTGTAAATATTGTGTTTAGTAGTTACTTATTCCCGATGGCTAAAAGCGACAGCAGCGAACTATCGTCTCCTTAGCAAACGTGAAATGCCATCATTGTTGGTTCACGGGTTAACTATTATAATCCTTCGGTATTTTTGTACTATTCGCCAGATGTACTTTAGGACATTGTGAGAAACATTGCTAAAGTGTTTTTTCGGGTCTAAAAAGGAAGCAACGCATTTCCTTAAAGATTGTCGAGCTCACCTGCATCTGTTTCTCCAGGTCCGCGATTGTTTCCTTTTGTAAAGCACGCTCGTTGTCTAGCTCCTGCGGGCAAGACACGCCACCTTTTCTCAACACAGAGTTCCGAACGCATGCAGAGCTCACAGATCAGTTGTAAATATCGTGTTTAGTAGTTACTTATTCCCGATGGCTAAAAGCGACGGCAGCGAACTATAGTCTCCTTAGCAAACGTGAAACGCCATCATTGTTGGTATACGGGTTAAGTATTATATACCTTCGGTATTTTTGAATTATTCGCCAGATGTATTTTATGACGTTGTGAGGAACATTACTGAAGTGTTTTTTACGGGCCCTAAAAAGGCAGCTGCGCATTTCCTTGAAGTTGACGAGCTCACCGGCATCTGTTTCTCCAGGTCCGCAATTGTTTCCTTTTGCTAGGCACGCTCCTTGTCTAGCTCCTGCGGGCATGACACACCACCTTTTCGCAGCACAGTTCCGAACGAATGCAAAGCTCACAGATCAGTTGTAAAAATCGTGTTTAGTAGTTACTTATTCCCGATGGCTAAAAGCGACGGCAGCGAATTATCGTCTCTTTAGCAAACGTGAAACGCCATCATTGTTGGTTCACGGGTAATTATTATAATCCTTCGGTATGGTTGTATTATTCGCCAGATGTACTTTAGCACATTGTGAGAAACATTGCTGAGGTGTTTTTTTTTCGGGCCCTAAAAAGGAAGCTACGCATTTCCTTAAAGATTGTCGAGCTCACCTGCATCTGTTTCTCCAGGTGCGCGATTGTTTCCTTTTGTAAAGCACGCTCGTTCTGTAGCTCCTGTGGGGAAGGCAAACCACCTTTTCTCAACTCAGAGTTCCGAACACATGCAGAGTTCACAGATCAGTTGTAAATGTCGTGTTTAGTAGCTACTTATTCCCGGTGGCTAAAGGCGACGGCAGCGAACTATCGTCTCCTTAGCAAACGTGAAACGCCATCATTGTTGGTTCACGGGTTAATTATTATAATCCTTCGGTATTTTTGTATTATTCACCAGATTTACTTAGGGACATTGTGAGAAACATTGCTGAAGTGTTTTTTTCGGGCCCTAAAAAGGAATCTATGCATTTCCTTGAAGTTTGTCGTGCTCACCTGCATCTGTTTTCCAGGTCCGCAATTGTTTCCTTTTGTGTGGAACGCTCCTTGTCTAGCACCTGAGGGCAAGACACGCCACCTTTTCTCAACACAGAGTTTTAAACGCAAGCAGAGCTCACAGATCAGTTGTAAAGATCGTGTTCAGTAGTTTCTTATTCCCGATAGCTAAAAGCGACAGCAACGAACTATAGTCTCCTTAGCAAACGTGAAACGCCATCATTGTTGGTTTACGGGTTAATTATTATAATCCTTCGGTATTTTTGAATTATTCGCCAGATGTATTTTTTGATATTGTGAGGAACATTACTGAAGTGTTTTTTACGGGCCCTAAAAAGGCAGCTGCGCATTTCCTTGAAGTTGTCGAGCTCACCTGCATCTGTTTCTCCAGGTCCGCAATTGCTTCCTTTTGCTAGGCACGCTCCTTGTCTAGCTCCTGCGGGCATGACACACCACCTTTTCGCAGCACAGTTCCGAACGAATGCAAAGCTCACAGATCAGTTGTAAATATCGTGTTTAGTAATTACTTATCCCCGATGGGTAAAAGCGACGGCAGCGAACTATCGTCTCGTTAGCAGACGTGAATCGCCATCATTGTTCGTTCAGGGGTTAATTACAATAATTCTTCGGTATTTTTGAATTATTCACCAGATGTATTTTAGGACATTGTGAGAAACATTGCTGAAGTGTTTTGTTCGGGCCATAAAAAGGAAGTTCCGCATTTCCTTGAAGTTTGTCGAGCTCACCTGCATCTGCTTCTCCAGGTCCGTAATTGTTTCCTTTTGTGAGGCACGCTCCTTGTCTAGCTCCTGCGGGCATGACACACCACCTTTTCGCAGCACAGAGTCCCGAACGCACGCAGAGCTCACAGATCAGTTGTAAATATTGTGTTTAGTAGTTACTTATTCCCGATGGCTAAAAGCGACCGCAGCGAACTATCGTCTGCTTAGCAAACGTGAAATGCCATCATTGTTGGTTCACGGGTTAACTATTATAATCCTTCGGTATTTTTGTACTATTCGCCAGATGTACTTTAGGACATTGTGAGAAACATTGCTGAAGTGTTTTTTCGGATCTAAAAAGGAAGCAACGCATTTCCTTAAAGATTGTCGAGCTCACCTGCATCTGTTTCTCCAGGTCCGCAATTGTTTCCTTTTGCTAGGCACGCTTCTTGTCTAGCTCCTGCGGGCATGACACACCACCTTTTCGCAGCACAGTTCCGAACGAGTGCAAAGCTCACAGATCAGTTGTAAATATCGTGTTTAGTAGTTACTTATTCCCGATGGCTAAAAGCGACGGCAGCGAATTATCGTCTCTTTAGCAAACGTGAAACGCCATCACTGTTGGTTCACGGGTTTATATTATAATCCTTCGGTATTGTTGTATTATTCGCCAGATATATTTTAGGACATTGTGAGAAACATTGCTGAAGTGTTTTTTTCGGGCCCTAAAAAGGAAGCTACGCATTTCCTTAAAGATTGTCGAGCTCACCTGCATCTGTTTCTCCAGGTCCGCAAATGTTTCCTTTTGTGAAGCACGCTCGTTGTCTAGCTCATGCCGGCAAGGCACACCACCTTTTCTCAACTCAGAGTTCCGAACACATGCAGAGCTCACAGAACAGTTGTAAAGATCGTGTTGAGTAGTTACTTATTCCCGATGGCTAAAAGCGACGGCAGCGAACTATCGTCTCGATAGCAGACGTGAATCGCCATCATTGTTGGTTCAGGGGTTAATTACAATAATCCTTCGGTATTTTTGAATTATTCACCAGATGTATTTTAGGACATTGTGAGAAACATTGCTGAAGTGTTTTGTTCGGGCCATAAAAAGGAAGTTCCGCATTTCCTTGAAGTTTGTCGAGCTCACCTGCATCTGCTTCTCCAGGCCCGTAATTGTTTCCTTTTGTTACGCACGCTCCTTGTTTAGCTCCTGCGGCCAAGGCACACCACCTTTTAGCAACACAGAGTTCCGAACGCATGCAGAGCTCACAGATCAGTTGTAAATATTGTGTTTAGTAGTTACTTATTCCCGATGGCTAAAAGCGACGGCAGCGAACTATCGTCTCCTTAGCAAACGTGAAACGCCATCATTGTTGGTTCACGGGTTAATTATTATAATCCTACGGTATTTTAGAATTATTCGCCAGATATATTTTAGGACATTGTGAGAAACATTGCTGAAGTGTTTTGTTCGGGCCATAAAAAGGAAGCTACGCATTTCCTTGAAGTTTGTCGAGCTCACCTGCATCTGCATCTCCAGGTCCGTAATTGTTTCCTTTTGTGAGGCACGCTCCTTGTCTAGCTCCTGCGGGCATGACACACCACCTTTTGGCAGCACAGAGTTCCGAACGCATGCAGAGCTCACAGATAAGTTGTAAATATTGTGTTTAGTAGTTACTTATTCCCGATGGCTAAAAGCGACGGCAGCGAACTATCGTCTCCTTAGCAAACGTGAAATGCCATCATTGTTGGTTCACGGGTTAACTATTATAATCCTTCGGTATTTTTGAATTATTCGGCAGATATATTTTAGGACATTGTGAGAAACATTGCTGAAGTGTTTTTTTCGGGCCCTAAAAAGGAAGCTACGCATTTCCTTAAAGATTGTCGAGCTCACCTGCATCTGTTTCTCCAGGTCCGCGATTGTTTCCTTATGTAAAGCACGCTCGTTCTGTAGCTCCTGTGGGGAAGGCAAACCAGCTTTTCGCAACACAGAGTTCCGAACGCATGCAGACCTCACAGATCAGTTGTAAATATTGTGTTTAGTAGTTACTTATTCCCGATGGCTAAAAGCGACCGCAGCGAACTGTCGTCTCCTTAGCAAACGTGAAACGCCATCATTGTTGGTTCACGGGTTAATTATTATATTCCTTCGGTATTTTTGAATTATTCGCCAGATGTATTTCGGGACATTGTGAGAAACCTGGCTAAAGTGTTTTTTTTTCGGGCCCTAAAAAGGAAGCGACGCATTTCCTTAAAGATTGTCGAGCTCACCTGCACCAGTTTCTCCAGGTCCGCAATTGTTTCCTTTTGTGAAGCACGCTCGTTGTCTAGCTCATGCCGGCAAGGCACACCACCTTTTCTCAACTCAGAGTTCCGAACACATGCAGAGCTCACAGATCAGTTGTAAATGTCGTGTTTAGTTGTTACTTATTCCCGGTGGCTAAAGGCGACGGCAGCGAACCATCGTCTCCATAGCAAACGTGAAACGCCATCATTGTTGGTTCACGGGTTAATTATTATAATCCTTCGGTATTTTTGTATTATTCGCAAGATTTACTTAAGGACATTGTGAGAAACATTGCTGAAGTGTTTTTTTCGGGCCCTAAAAGGAATCTACGCATTTCCTTGAAGTTTGTCGTGCTCACCTGCATCTGTTTCTCCAAGTCCGCAATTGTTTCCTTTTGTGAGGAACGCTCCTTGTCTAGCACCTGCGGGCAAGACACGACACCTTTTCTCAACACAGAGTTCTGAACGCATGCAGAGCTCACAGATCAGTTGTAAAGATTGTGTTTAGTAGTTACTTATTCCCGATGGCTAAAAGCGACAGCAGCGAACTGTAGTCTCCTTAGCAAACGTGAAACGCCATCATTGTTGGTACACGGGTTAAGTATTATATACCTTCGGTATTTTTGAATTATTCGCCAGATGTATTTTATGACGTTGTGAGGAACATTACTGAAGTGTTTTTTACGGGCCCTAAAAAGGCAGCTGCGCATTTCCTTGAAGTTGTCGAGCTCACCAGCATCTGTTTCTCTAGGTCCGCATTTGTTTCCTTTTGTGAAGCACGCTCGTTGTCTAGCTCATGCCGGCAAGGCAAACCACCTTTTCTCAACTCAGAGTTCCGAACACATGCAGAGCTCACAGATCAGTTGTAAATATCGTGTTTAGTAGTTACTTATTCCCGGTGGCTAAAGGCGAGGGCAGCGAACTATCGTCTCCGTAGCAAACGTGAAGCGCCATCATTGTTGGTTCACGGGTTAATTATTATAATCCTTCGGTATTTTTGTATTATTCGCCAGATTTACTTAAGGACATTGTGAGAAACATTGCTGAAGATTTTTTTTCGGGCCCCAAAAAGGAATCTACGCATTTCCTTGAAGTTTGTCGAGCTCACCTGCATCTGTTTCTCCAGGTCCGCAGTTGTTTCCTTTTGTGTGGAACGCTCCTTGTCTAGCTCCTGCGGGCATGACACACCACCTTTTCGCAGCACAGAGTTCCGAACGCATGCAGAGCTCACAGATCAGTTGTAAATATCGTGTTTAGTAGTTACTTATTCCCGATGGCTAAAAGCGACGGTGGCGAACTATCGTCTCCTTAGCAAACGGGAAACGCCAACTCTGTTGGTTCACGGGTTAATTATTATAATCCTTCGGTATTTTTGTAATATTCGCCAGATGTACTTTAGACATTGTGAGAAACATTGCTGAAGTGTTTTTTTTTTCGGGCCCTAAAAAGGAAGCTACGCATTTCCTTAAAAATTGTCGAGCTCACCTGCATCTGTTTCTCCAGGTCCGCGATTGTTTCCTTTTGTAAAGCACGCTCGTTCTGTAGCTCCTGTGGGGAAGGCAAACCACCTTTTCGCAACACAGAGTTTCGAACGCATGCAGAGCTCACAGATCAATTGTAAATATCGTGTTTAGTAGTTACTTATTCCCGGTGGCTAAAGGCGACGGCAGCGAACTATCGCCTCCTTTGCAAACGTGAAACGCCATCATTGTTGGTTCACGGGTTAATTATTATAATCCTTCGGTATTTTTGTATTATTCGCCAGATTTACCTAAGGACATTGTGAGAAACATTGCTGAAGTGTTTTTTTCGGGCCCTAAAAAGGAGTCTACGCATTTCCTTGAAGTTTGTCGAGCTCACCTGCATCTGTGTCTCCAGGTCCGCAATTGTTTCCTTTTGTGAGGAACGCTCGTTGTCTAGCTCATGCCGGCAAGGCACACCACCTATTCTCAACTCAGTGTTCCGAACACATGCAGAGCTCACAGATCAGTTGTAAATATCGTGTTTAGTAGTTACTTATTCCCGGTGGCTAAAGGCGACGGCAGCGAACTATCGCCTCCTTTGCAAACGTGAAACGCCATCCTTGTTGGTTCACGGGTTAATTATTATATTCCTTCGGTATTTTTGAATCATTCGCCAGATGTATTCTGGGACATTGTGAGAAACCTGGCTAAAGTGTTTTTTTCGGGCCCTAAAAAGGAAGCTACGCATTTCCTTAAAGATTGTCGAGCTCACCTGCATCTGTTTCTCCAGGTCCGCAATTGTTTCCTTTTATGAAGCACGCTCGTTGTCTAGCTCATGCCGGCAAGGCACACCACCTATTCTCAACTCAGTGTTCCGAACACATGCAGAGCTCACAGATCAGTTGTAAATATCGTGTTTAGTAGTTACTTATTCCCGATGTCTAAAAGCGACCGCAGCGAACTGTCGTCTCCTTAGCAAACGTGAAACGCCATCATTGTTGTTTCCCGGATTAATTATTATATTCCTTCGGTATTTTTGAATTATTCGCCAGATGTATTCTGGGACATTGTGAGAAACCTGGCTAAAGTGTTTTTTTCGGGCCCTAAAAAGGAAGCTACGCATTTCCTTAAAGATTGTCGAGCTCACCTGCATCTGTTTCTCCAGGTCCGCAATTGTTTCCTTTTATGAAGCACGCTCGTTGTCTAGCTCATGCCGGCAGGGCACACCACCTATTCTCAACTCAGTGTTCCGAACACATGCAGAGCTCACAGATCAGTTGTAAATATCGTGTTTAGTAGTTACTTATTCCCGGTGGCTAAAGGCGACGGCAGCGAACTATCGCCTCCTTTGCAAACGTGAAACGCCATCATTGTTGGTTCACGGGTTAATTATTATATTCCTTCGGTATTTTTGAATTATTCGCCAGATGTATTCTGGGACATTGTGAGAAACCTGGCTAAAGTGTTTTTTTCGGGGCCTAAAAAGGAAGCTACGCATTTCCTTAAAGATTGTCGAGCTCACCTGCATCTGTTTCTCCAGGTCCGCAATTGTTTCCTTTTATGAAGCACGCTCGTTGTCTAGCTCATGCCGGCAAGGCACACCACCTATTCTCAACTCAGTGTTCCGAACACATGCAGAGCTCACAGATCAGTTGTAAATATCGTGTTTAGTAGTTACTTATTCCCGGTGGCTAAAGGCGACGGCAGCGAACTATCGCCTCCTTTGCAAACGTGAAACGCCATCATTGTTGGTTCACGGGTTAATTATTATATTCCTTCGGTATTTTTGAATTATTCGCCAGATGTATTCTGGGACATTGTGAGAAACCTGGCTAAAGTGTTTTTTTCGGGCCATAAAAAGGAAGCTACGCATTTCCTTAAAGATTGTCGAGCTCACCTGCATCTGTTTCTCCAGGTCCGCAATTGTTTCATTTTATGAAGCACGCTCGTTGTCTAGCTCATGCCGGCAAGGCACACCACCTATTCTCAACTCAGTGTTCCGAACACATGCAGAGCTCACAGATCAGTTGTAAATATCGTGTTTAGTAGTTACTTATTCCCGGTGGCTAAAGGCGACGGCAGCGAACTATCGCCTCCTTTGCAAACGTGAAACGCCATCATTGTTTGTTCACGGGTTAATTATTATATTCCTTCGGTATTTTTGAATTATTCGCCAGATGTATTCTGGGACATTGTGAGAAACCTGGCTAAAGTGTTTTTTTCGGGCCCTAAAAAGGAAGCTACGCATTTCCTTAAAGATTGTCGAGCTCACCTGCATCTGTTTCTCCAGGTCCGCAATTGTTTCCTTTTATGAAGCACGCTCGTTGTCTAGCTCATGCCGGCAAGGCACACCACCTATTCTCAACTCAGTGTTCCGAACACATGCAGAGCTCAGAGATCAGTTGTAAATATCGTGTTTAGTAGTTACTTATTCCCGATGGCTAAAAGCGACCGCAGCGAACTGTCGTCTCCTTAGCAAACGTGAAACGCCATCATTGTTGTTTCCCGGGTTAATTATTATATTCCTTCGGTATTTTTGAATTATTCGCCAGATGTATTCTGGGACATTGTGAGAAACCTGGCTAAAGTGTTTTTTTCGGGCCCTAAAAAGGAAGCTACGCATTTCCTTAAAGATTGTCGAGCTCACCTGCATCTGTTTCTCCAGGTCCGCAATTGTTTCCTTTTATGAAGCACGCTCGTTGTCTAGCTCATGCCGGCAAGGCACACCACCTATTCTCAACTCAGTGTTCCGAACACATGCAGAGCTCACAGATCAGTTGTAAATATCGTGTTTAGTAGTTACTTATTCCCGGTGGCTAAAGGCGACGGCAGCGAACTATCGCCTCCTTTGCAAACGTGAAACGCCATCATTGTTGGTTCACGGGTTAATTATTATATTCCTTCGGTATTTTTGAATTATTCGCCAGATGTATTCTGGGACATTGTGAGAAACCTGGCTCAAGTGTTTTTTTCGGGCCCTAAAAAGGAAGCTACGCATTTCCTTAAAGATTGTCGAGCTCACCTGCATCTGTTTCTCCAGGTCCGCAATTGTTTCCTTTTATGAAGCACGCTCGTTGTCTAGCTCATGCCGGCAAGGCACACCACCTATTCTCAACTCAGTGTTCCGAACACATGCAGAGCTCACAGATCAGTTGTAAATATCGTGTTTAGTAGTTACTTATTCCCGGTGGCTAAAGGCGACGGCAGCGAACTATCGCCTCCTTTGCAAACGTGAAACGCCATCATTGTTGGTTCACGGGTTAATTATTATATTCCTTCGGTATTTTTGAATTATTCGCCAGATGTATTCTGGGACATTGTGAGAAACCTGGCTAAAGTGTTTTTTTCGGGCCCTAAAAAGGAAGCTACGCATTTCCTTAAAGATTGTCGAGCTCACCTGCATCTGTTTCTCCAGGTCCGCAATTGTTTCCTTTTATGAAGCACGCTCGTTGTCTAGCTCATGCCGGCAAGGCACACCACCTATTCTCAACTCAGTGTTCCGAACACATGCAGAGCTCACAGATCAGTTGTAAATATCGTGTTTAGTAGTTACTTATTCCCGGTGGCTAAAGGCGACGGCAGCGAACTATCGCCTCCTTTGCAAACGTGAAACGCCATCATTGTTGGTTCACGGGTTAATTATTATATTCCTTCGGTATTTTTGAATTATTCGCCAGATGTATTCTAGGGACATTGTGAGAAACCTGGCTAAAGTGTTTTTTTCGGGCCCTAAAAAGGAAGCTACGCATTTCCTTCAAGATTGTCGAGCTCACCTGCATCTGTTTCTCCAGGTCCGCAATTGTTTCCTTTTATGAAGCACGCTCGTTGTCTAGCTCATGCCGGCAAGGCACACCACCTATTCTCAACTCAGTGTTCCGAACACATGCAGAGCTCACAGATCAGTTGTAAATATCGTGTTTAGTAGTTACTTATTCCCGGTGGCTAAAGGCGACGGCAGCGAACTATCGCCTCCTTTGCAAACGTGAAACGCCATCATTGTTGGTTCACGGGTTAATTATTATATTCCTTCGGTATTTTTGAATTATTCGCCAGATGTATTCTGGGACATTGTGAGAAACCTGGCTAAAGTGTTTTTTTCGGGCCCTAAAAAGGAAGCTACGCATTTCCTTAAAGATTGTCGAGCTCACCTGCATCTGTTTCTCCAGGTCCGCAATTGTTTCCTTTTATGAAGCACGCTCGTTGTCTAGCTCATGCCGGCAAGGCACACCACCTATTCTCAACTCAGTGTTCCGAACACATGCAGAGCTCAGAGATCAGTTGTAAATATCGTGTTTAGTAGTTACTTATTCCCGATGGCTAAAAGCGACCGCAGCGAACTGTCGTCTCCTTAGCAAACGTGAAACGCCATCATTGTTGTTTCCCGGATTAATTATTATATTCCTTCGGTATTTTTGAATTATTCGCCAGATGTATTCTGGGACATTGTGAGAAACCTGGCTAAAGTGTTTTTTTCGGGCCCTAAAAAGGAAGCTACGCATTTCCTTAAAGATTGTCGAGCTCACCTGCATCTGTTTCTCCAGGTCCGCAATTGTTTCCTTTTATGAAGCACGCTCGTTGTCTAGCTCATGCCGGCAAGGCACACCACCTATTCTCAACTCAGTGTTCCGAACACATGCAGAGCTCACAGATCAGTTGTAAATATCGTGTTTAGTAGTTACTTATTCCCGGTGGCTAAAGGCGACGGCAGCGAACTATCGCCTCCTTTGCAAACGTGAAACGCCATCATTGTTGGTTCACGGGTTAATTATTATATTCCTTCGGTATTTTTGAATTATTCGCCAGATGTATTCTGGGACATTGTGAGAAACCTGGCTAAAGTGTTTTTTTCGGGCCCTAAAAAGGAAGCTACGCATTTCCTTAAAGATTGTCGAGCTCACCTGCATCTGTTTCTCCAGGTCAGCAATTGTTTCCTTTTATGAAGCACGCTCGTTGTCTAGCTCATGCCGGCAAGGCACACCACCTATTCTCAACTCAGTGTTCCGAACACATGCAGAGCTCACAGATCAGTTGTAAATATCGTGTTTAGTAGTTACTTATTCCCGGTGGCTAAAGGCGACGGCAGCGAACTATCGCCTCCTTTGCAAACGTGAAACGCCATCATTGTTGGTTCACGGGTTAAATATTATAATCCTTCGGTATTTTTGTATTATTCGCCAGATTTACCTAAGGACATTGTGAGAAACATTGCTGAAGTGTTTTTTTCGGGCCCTAAAAAGGAATCTACGCATTTCCTTGAAGTTTGTCGAGCTCACCTGCATCTGTGTCTCCAGGTCCGCAATTGTTTCCTTTTGTGAGGAACGCTCGTTGTCTAGCTCATGCCGGCAAGGCACACCACCTATTCTCAACTCAGTGTTCCGAACACATGCAGAGCTCACAGATCAGTTGTAAATATCGTGTTTAGTAGTTACTTATTCCCGGTGGCTAAAGGCGACGGCAGCGAACTATCGCCTCCTTTGCAAACGTGAAACGCCATCATTGTTGGTTCACGGGTTAATTATTATATTCCTTCGGTATTTGTGAATTATTCGCCAGATGTATTCTGGGACATTGTGAGAAACCTGGCTAAAGTGTTTTTTTCGGGCCCTAAAAAGGAAGCTACGCATTTCCTTAAAGATTGTCGAGCTCACCTGCATCTGTTTCTCCAGGTCCGCAATTGTTTCCTTTTATGAAGCACGCTCGTTGTCTAGCTCATGCCGGCAAGGCACACCACCTATTCTCAACTCAGTGTTCCGAACACATGCAGAGCTCACAGATCAGTTGTAAATATCGTGTTTAGTAGTTACTTATTCCCGATGTCTAAAAGCGACCGCAGCGAACTGTCGTCTCCTTAGCAAACGTGAAACGCCATCATTGTTGTTCACGGGTTAATTATTATATTCCTTCGGTATTTTTGAATTATTCGCCAGATGTATTCTGGGACATTGTGAGAAACCTGGCTAAAGTGTTTTTTTCGGGCCCTAAAAAGGAAGCTACGCATTTCCTTAAAGATTGTCGAGCTCACCTGCATCTGTTTCTCCAGGTCCGCAATTGTTTCCTTTTATGAAGCACGCTCGTTGTCTAGCTCATGCCGGCAAGGCACACCACCTATTCTCAACTCAGTGTTCCGAACACATGCAGAGCTCAGAGATCAGTTGTAAATATCGTGTTTAGTAGTTACTTATTCCCGATGGCTAAAAGCGACCGCAGCGAACTGTCGTCTCCTTAGCAAACGTGAAACGCCATCATTGTTGGTTCACGGGTTAATTATTATATTCCTTCGGTATTTTTGAATTATTCGCCAGATGTATTCTGGGACATTGTGAGAAACCTGGCTAAAGTGTTTTTTTCGGGCCCTAAAAAGGAAGCTACGCATTTCCTTAAAGATTGTCGAGCTCACCTGCATCTGTTTCTCCAGGTCCGCAATTGTTTCCTTTTATGAAGCACGCTCGTTGTCTAGCTCATGCCGGCAAGGCACACCACCTATTCTCAACTCAGTGTTCCGAACACATGCAGAGCTCACAGATCAGTTGTAAATATCGTGTTTAGTAGTTACTTATTCCCGGTGGCTAAAGGCGACGGCAGCGAACTATCGCCTCCTTTGCAAACGTGAAACGCCATCATTGTTGGTTCACGGGTTAATTATTATAATCCTTCGGTATTTTTGTATTATTTGCCAGATTTACCTAAGGACATTGTGAGAAACATTGCTGAAGTGTTTTTTTCGGGCCCTAAAAAGGAATCTACGCATTTCCTTGAAGTTTGTCGAGCTCACCTGCATCTGTGTCTCCAGGTCCGCAATTGTTTCCTTTTGTGAGGAACGCTCGTTGTCTAGCTCATGCCGGCAAGGCACACCACCTATTCTCAACTCAGTGTTCCGAACACATGCAGAGCTCACAGATCAGTTGTAAATATCGTGTTTAGTAGTTACTTATTGCCGGTGGCTAAAGGCGACGGCAGCGAACTATCGCCTCCTTTGCAAACGTGAAACGCCATCATTGTTGGTTCACGGGTTAATTATTATATTCCTTCGGTATTTGTGAATTATTCGCCAGATGTATTCTGGGACATTGTGAGAAACCTGGCTAAAGTGTTTTTTTCGGGCCCTAAAAAGGAAGCTACGCATTTCCTTAAAGATTGTCGAGCTCACCTGCATCTGTTTCTCCAGGTCCGCAATTGTTTCCTTTTATGAAGCACGCTCGTTGTCTAGCTCATGCCGGCAAGGCACACCACCTATTCTCAACTCAGTGTTCCGAACACATGCAGAGCTCACAGATCAGTTGTAAATATCGTGTTCAGTAGTTACTTATTCCCGATGTCTAAAAGCGACCGCAGCGAACTGTCGTCTCCTTAGCAAACGTGAAACGCCATCATTGTTGTTTCCCGGATTAATTATTATATTCCTTCGGTATTTTTGAATTATTCGCCAGATGTATTCTGGGACATTGTGAGAAACCTGGCTAAAGTGTTTTTTTCGGGCCCTAAAAAGGAAGCTACGCATTTCCTTAAAGATTGTCGAGCTCACCTGCATCTGTTTCTCCAGGTCCGCAATTGTTTCCTTTTATGAAGCACGCTCGTTGTCTAGCTCATGCCGGCAAGGCACACCACCTATTCTCAACTCAGTGTTCCGAACACATGCAGAGCTCACAGATCAGTTGTAAATATCGTGTTTAGTAGTTACTTATTCCCGGTGGCTAAAGGCGACGGCAGCGAACTATCGCCTCCTTTGCAAACGTGAAACGCCATCATTGTTGGTTCACGGGTTAAATATTATAATCCTTCGGTATTTTTGTATTATTCGCCAGATTTACCTAAGGACATTGTGAGAAACATTGCTGAAGTGTTTTTTTCGGGCCCTAAAAAGGAATCTACGCATTTCCTTGAAGTTTGTCGAGCTCACCTGCATCTGTGTCTCCAGGTCCGCAATTGTTTCCTTTTGTGAGGAACGCTCGTTGTCTAGCTCATGCCGGCAAGGCACACCACCTATTCTCAACTCAGTGTTCCGAACACATGCAGAGCTCACAGATCAGTTGTAAATATCGTGTTTAGTAGTTACTTATTCCCGGTGGCTAATGGCGACGGCAGCGAACTATCGCCTCCTTTGCAAACGTGAAACGCCATCATTGTTGGTTCACGGGTTAATTATTATATTCCTTCGGTATTTTTGAATTATTCGCCAGATGTATTCTGGGACATTGTGAGAAACCTGGCTAAAGTGTTTTTTTCGGGCCCTAAAAAGGAAGCTACGCATTTCCTTAAAGATTGTCGAGCTCACCTGCATCTGTTTCTCCAGGTCCGCAATTGTTTCCTTTTATGAAACACGCTCGTTGTCTAGCTCATGCCGGCAAGGCACACCACCTATTCTCAACTCAGTGTTCCGAACACATGCAGAGCTCACAGATCACTTGTAAATATCGTGTTTAGTAGTTACTTATTCCCGATGTCTAAAAGCGACCGCAGCGAACTGTCGTCTCCTTAGCAAACGTGAAACGCCATCATTGTTGTTTCCCGGATTAATTATTATATTCCTTCGGTATTTTTGAATTATTCGCCAGATGTATTCTGGGACATTGTGAGAAACCTGGCTAAAGTGTTTTTTTCGGGCCCTAAAAAGGAAGCTACGCATTTCCTTAAAGATTGTCGAGCTCACCTGCATCTGTTTCTCCAGGTCCGCAATTGTTTCCTTTTATGAAGCACGCTCGTTGTCTAGCTCATGCCGGCAAGGCACACCACCTATTCTCAACTCAGTGTTCCGAACACATGCAGAGCTCACAGATCAGTTGTAAATATCGTGTTTAGTAGTTACTTATTCCCGGTGGCTAAAGGCGACGGCAGCGAACTATCGCCTCCTTTGCAAACGTGAAACGCCATCATTGTTGGTTCACGGGTTAATTATTATATTCCTTCGGTTTTTTTGAATTATTCGCCAGATGTATTCTGGGACATTGTGAGAAACCTGGCTAAAGTGTTTTTTTCGGGCCCTAAAAAGGAAGCTACGCATTTCCTTAAAGATTGTCGAGCTCACCTGCATCTGTTTCTCCAGGTCCGCAATTGTTTCCTTTTATGAAGCACGCTCGTTGTCTAGCTCATGCCGGCAAGGCACACCACCTATTCTCAACTCAGTGTTCCGAACACATGCAGAGCTCACAGATCAGTTGTAAATATCGTGTTTAGTAGTTACTTATTCCCGGTGGCTAAAGGCGACGGCAGCGAACTATCGCCTCCTTTGCAAACGTGAAACGCCATCATTGTTGGTTCACGGGTTAATTATTATAATCCTTCGGTATTTTTGTATTATTTGCCAGATTTACCTAAGGACATTGTGAGAAACATTGCTGAAGTGTTTTTTTCGGGCCCTAAAAAGGAATCTACGCATTTCCTTGAAGTTTGTCGAGCTCACCTGCATCTGTGTCTCCAGGTCCGCAATTGTTTCCTTTTGTGAGGAACGCTCGTTGTCTAGCTCATGCCGGCAAGGCACACCACCTATTCTCAACTCAGTGTTCCGAACACATGCAGAGCTCACAGATCAGTTGTAAATATCGTGTTTAGTAGTTACTTATTGCCGGTGGCTAAAGGCGACGGCAGCGAACTATCGCCTCCTTTGCAAACGTGAAACGCCATCATTGTTGGTTCACGGGTTAATTATTATATTCCTTCGGTATTTTTGAATTATTCGCCAGATGTATTCTGGGACATTGTGAGAAACCTGGCTAAAGTGTTTTTTTCGGGCCCTAAAAAGGAAGCTACGCATTTCCTTAAAGATTGTCGAGCTCACCTGCATCTGTTTCTCCAGGTCCGCAATTGTTTCCTTTTATGAAGCACGCTCGTTGTCTAGCTCATGCCGGCAAGGCACACCACCTATTCTCAACTCAGTGTTCCGAACACATGCAGAGCTCACAGATCAGTTGTAAATATCGTGTTCAGTAGTTACTTATTCCCGATGTCTAAAAGCGACCGCAGCGAACTGTCGTCTCCTTAGCAAACGTGAAACGCCATCATTGTTGTTTCCCGGATTAATTATTATATTCCTTCGGTATTTTTGTATTATTCGCCAGATTTACCTAAGGACATTGTGAGAAACATTGCTGAAGTGTTTTTTTCGGGCCCTAAAAAGGAATCTACGCATTTCCTTGAAGTTTGTCGAGCTCACCTGCATCTGTGTCTCCAGGTCCGCAATTGTTTCCTTTTGTGAGGAACGCTCGTTGTCTAGCTCATGCCGGCAAGGCACACCACCTATTCTCAACTCAGTGTTCCGAACACATGCAGAGCTCACAGATCAGTTGTAAATATCGTGTTTAGTAGTTACTTATTCCCGGTGGCTAATGGCGACGGCAGCGAACTATCGCCTCCTTTGCAAACGTGAAACGCCATCATTGTTGGTTCACGGGTTAATTATTATATTCCTTCGGTATTTTTGAATTATTCGCCAGATGTATTCTGGGACATTGTGAGAAACCTGGCTAAAGTGTTTTTTTCGGGCCCTAAAAAGGAAGCTACGCATTTCCTTAAAGATTGTCGAGCTCACCTGCATCTGTTTCTCCAGGTCCGCAATTGTTTCCTTTTATGAAGCACGCTCGTTGTCTAGCTCATGCCGGCAAGGCACACCACCTATTCTCAACTCAGTGTTCCGAACACATGCAGAGCTCACAGATCACTTGTAAATATCGTGTTTAGTAGTTACTTATTCCCGATGTCTAAAAGCGACCGCAGCGAACTGTCGTCTCCTTAGCAAACGTGAAACGCCATCATTGTTGTTTCCCGGATTAATTATTATATTCCTTCGGTATTTTTGAATTATTCGCCAGATGTATTCTGGGACATTGTGAGAAACCTGGCTAAAGTGTTTTTTCCGGGCCCTAAAAAGGAAGCTACGCATTTCCTTAAAGATTGTCGAGCTCACCTGCATCTGTTTCTCCAGGTCCGCAATTGTTTCCTTTTATGAAGCACGCTCGTTGTCTAGCTCATGCCGGCAAGGCACACCACCTATTCTCAACTCAGTGTTCCGAACACATGCAGAGCTCACAGATCAGTTGTAAATATCGTGTTTAGTAGTTACTTATTCCCGGTGGCTAAAGGCGACGGCAGCGAACTATCGCCTCCTTTGCAAACGTGAAACGCCATCATTGTTGGTTCACGGGTTAATTATTATATTCCTTCGGTTTTTTTGAATTATTCGCCAGATGTATTCTGGGACATTGTGAGAAACCTGGCTAAAGTGTTTTTTTCGTGCCCTAAAAAGGAAGCTACGCATTTCCTTAAAGATTGTCGAGCTCACCTGCATCTGTTTCTCCAGGTCCGCAATTGTTTCCTTTTATGAAGCACGCTCGTTGTCTAGCTCATGCCGGCAAGGCACACCACCTATTCTCAACTCAGTGTTCCGAACACATGCAGAGCTCACAGATCAGTTGTAAATATCGTGTTTAGTAGTTACTTATTCCCGGTGGCTAAAGGCGACGGCAGCGAACTATCGCCTCCTTTGCAAACGTGAAACGCCATCATTGTTGGTTCACGGGTTAAATATTATAATCCTTCGGTATTTTTGTATTATTCGCCAGATTTACCTAAGGACATTGTGAGAAACATTGCTGAAGTGTTTTTTTCGGGCCCTAAAAAGGAATCTACGCATTTCCTTGAAGTTTGTCGAGCTCACCTGCATCTGTGTCTCCAGGTCCGCAATTGTTTCCTTTTGTGAGGAACGCTCGTTGTCTAGCTCATGCCGGCAAGGCACACCACCTATTCTCAACTCAGTGTTCCGAACACATGCAGAGCTCACAGATCAGTTGTAAATATCGTGTTTAGTAGTTACTTATTCCCGGTGGCTAATGGCGACGGCAGCGAACTATCGCCTTCTTTGCAAACGTGAAACGCCATCATTGTTGGTTCACGGGTTAATTATTATATTCCTTCGGTATTTTTGAATTATTCGCCAGATGTATTCTGGGACATTGTGAGAAACCTGGCTAAAGTGTTTTTTTCGGGCCCTAAAAAGGAAGCTACGCATTTCCTTAAAGATTGTCGAGCTCACCTGCATCTGTTTCTCCAGGTCCGCAATTGTTTCCTTTTATGAAACACGCTCGTTGTCTAGCTCATGCCGGCAAGGCACACCACCTATTCTCAACTCAGTGTTCCGAACACATGCAGAGCTCACAGATCACTTGTAAATATCGTGTTTAGTAGTTACTTATTCCCGATGTCTAAAAGCGACCGCAGCGAACTGTCGTCTCCTTAGCAAACGTGAAACGCCATCATTGTTGTTTCCCGGATTAATTATTATATTCCTTCGGTATTTTTGAATTATTCGCCAGATGTATTCTGGGACATTGTGAGAAACCTGGCTAAAGTGTTTTTTTCGGGCCCTAAAAAGGAAGCTACGCATTTCCTTAAAGATTGTCGAGCTCACCTGCATCTGTTTCTCCAGGTCCGCAATTGTTTCCTTTTATGAAGCACGCTCGTTGTCTAGCTCATGCCGGCAAGGCACACCACCTATTCTCAACTCAGTGTTCCGAACACATGCAGAGCTCTCAGATCAGTTGTAAATATCGTGTTTAGTAGTTACTTATTCCCGGTGGCTAAAGGCGACGGCAGCGAACTATCGCCTCCTTTGCAAACGTGAAACGCCATCATTGTTGGTTCACGGGTTAATTATTATATTCCTTCGGTTTTTTTGAATTATTCGCCAGATGTATTCTGGGACATTGTGAGAAACCTGGCTAAAGTGTTTTTTTCGGGCCCTAAAAAGGAAGCTACGCATTTCCTTAAAGATTGTCGAGCTCACCTGCATCTGTTTCTCCAGGTCCGCAATTGTTTCCTTTTATGAAGCACGCTCGTTGTCTAGCTCATGCCGGCAAGGCACACCACCTATTCTCAACTCAGTGTTCCGAACACATGCAGAGCTCACAGATCAGTTGTAAATATCGTGTTTAGTAGTTACTTATTCCCGGTGGCTAAAGGCGACGGCAGCGAACTATCGCCTCCTTTGCAAACGTGAAACGCCATCATTGTTGGTTCACGGGTTAATTATTATAATCCTTCGGTATTTTTGTATTATTTGCCAGATTTACCTAAGGACATTGTGAGAAACATTGCTGAAGTGTTTTTTTCGGGCCCTAAAAAGGAATCTACGCATTTCCTTGAAGTTTGTCGAGCTCACCTGCATCTGTGTCTCCAGGTCCGCAATTGTTTCCTTTTGTGAGGAACGCTCGTTGTCTAGCTCATGCCGGCAAGGCACACCACCTATTCTCAACTCAGTGTTCCGAACACATGCAGAGCTCACAGATCAGTTGTAAATATCGTGTTTAGTAGTTACTTATTGCCGGTGGCTAAAGGCGACGGCAGCGAACTATCGCCTCCTTTGCAAACGTGAAACGCCATCATTGTTGGTTCACGGGTTAATTATTATATTCCTTCGGTATTTGTGAATTATTCGCCAGATGTATTCTGGGACATTGTGAGAAACCTGGCTAAAGTGTTTTTTTCGGGCCCTAAAAATGAAGCTACGCATTTCCTTAAAGATTGTCGAGCTCACCTGCATCTGTTTCTCCAGGTCCGCAATTGTTTCCTTTTATGAAGCACGCTCGTTGTCTAGCTCATGCCGGCAAGGCACACCACCTATTCTCAACTCAGTGTTCCGAACACATGCAGAGCTCACAGATCAGTTGTAAATATCGTGTTCAGTAGTTACTTATTCCCGATGTCTAAAAGCGACCGCAGCGAACTGTCGTCTCCTTAGCAAACGTGAAACGCCATCATTGTTGTTTCCCAGATTAATTATTATATTCCTTCGGTATTTTTGTATTATTCGCCAGATTTACCTAAGGACATTGTGAGAAACATTGCTGAAGTGTTTTTTTCGGGCCCTAAAAAGGAATCTACGCATTTCCTTGAAGTTTGTCGAGCTCACCTGCATCTGTGTCTCCAGGTCCGCAATTGTTTCCTTTTGTGAGGAACGCTCGTTGTCTAGCTCATGCCGGCAAGGCACACCACCTATTCTCAACTCAGTGTTCCGAACACATGCAGAGCTCACAGATCAGTTGTAAATATCGTGTTTAGTAGTTACTTATTCCCGGTGGCTAATGGCGACGGCAGCGAACTATCGCCTCCTTTGCAAACGTGAAACGCCATCATTGTTGGTTCACGGGTTAATTATTATATTCCTTCGGTATTTTTGAATTATTCGCCAGATGTATTCTGGGACATTGTGAGAAACCTGGCTAAAGTGTTTTTTTCGGGCCCTAAAAAGGAAGCTACGCATTTCCTTAAAGATTGTCGAGCTCACCTGCATCTGTTTCTCCAGGTCCGCAATTGTTTCCTTTTATGAAGCACGCTCGTTGTCTAGCTCATGCCGGCAAGGCACACCACCTATTCTCAACTCAGTGTTCCGAACACATGCAGAGCTCACAGATCACTTGTAAATATCGTGTTTAGTAGTTACTTATTCCCGATGTCTAAAAGCGACCGCAGCGAACTGTCGTCTCCTTAGCAAACGTGAAACGCCATCATTGTTGGTTCCCGGGTTAATTATTATATTCCTTCGGTATTTTTGAATTATTCGCCAGATGTATTCTGGGACATTGTGAGAAACCTGGCTAAAGTGTTTTTTCCGGGCCCTAAAAAGGAAGCTACGCATTTCCTTAAAGATTGTCGAGCTCACCTGCATCTGTTTCTCCAGGTCCGCAATTGTTTCCTTTTATGAAGCACGCTCGTTGTCTAGCTCATGCCGGCAAGGCACACCACCTATTCTCAACTCAGTGTTCCGAACACATGCAGAGCTCACAGATCAGTTGTAAATATCGTGTTTAGTAGTTACTTATTCCCGGTGGCTAAAGGCGACGGCAGCGAACTATCGCCTCCTTTGCAAACGTGAAACGCCATCATTGTTGGTTCACGGGTTAATTATTATATTCCTTCGGTATTTTTGAATTATTCGCCAGATGTATTCTGGGACATTGTGAGAAACCTGGCTAAAGTGTTTTTTTCGGGCCCTAAAAAGGAAGCTACGCATTTCCTTAAAGATTGTCGAGCTCACCTGCATCTGTTTCTCCAGGTCCGCAATTGTTTCCTTTTATGAAGCACGCTCGTTGTCTAGCTCATGCCGGCAAGGCACACCACCTATTCTCAACTCAGTGTTCCGAACACATGAAGAGCTCACAGATCAGTTGTAAATATCGTGTTTAGTAGTTACTTATTCCCGGTGGCTAAAGGCGACGGCAGCGAACTATCGCCTCCTTTGCAAACGTGAAACGCCATCATTGTTTGTTCACGGGTTAATTATTATATTCCTTCGGTATTTTTGAATTTTTCGCCAGATGTATTCTGGGACATTGTGAGAAACCTGGCTAAAGTGTTTTTTTCGGGCCCTAAAAAGGAAGCTACGCATTTCCTTAAAAATTGTCGAGCTCACCTGCATCTGTTTCTCCAGGTCAGCAATTGTTTCCTTTTATGAAACACGCTCGTTGTCTAGCTCATGCCGGCAAGGCACACCACCTATTCTCAACTCAGTGTTCCGAACACATGCAGAGCTCACAGATCAGTTGTAAATATCGTGTTTAGTAGTTACTTATTCCCGGTGGCTAAAGGCGACGGCAGCGAACTATCGCCTCCTTTGCAAACGTGAAACGCCATAATTGTTGGTTCACGGGTTAAATATTATAATCCTTCGGTATTTTTGTATTATTTGCCAGATTTACCTAAGGACATTGTGAGAAACATTGCTGAAGTGTTTTTTTCGGGCCCTAAAAAGGAATCTACGCATTTCCTTGAAGTTTGTCGAGCTCACCTGCATCTGTGTCTCCAGGTCCGCAATTGTTTTCTTTTGTGAGGAACGCTCGTTGTCTAGCTCATGCCGGCAAGGCACACCACCTATTCTCAACTCAGTGTTCCGAACACATGCAGAGCTCACAGATCAGTTGTAAATATCGTGTTTAGTAGTTACTTATTCCCGGTGGCTAAAGGCGACGGCAGCGAACTATCGCCTCCTTTGCAAACGTGAAACGCCATCATTGTTGGTTCACGGGTTAAATATTATAATCCTTCGGTATTTTTGTATTATTTGCCAGATTTACCTAAGGACATTGTGAGAAACATTGCTGAAGTGTTTTTTTCGGGCCCTAAAAAGGAATCTACGCATTTCCTTGAAGTTTGTCGAGCTCACCTGCATCTGTGTCTCCAGGTCCGCAATTGTTTCCTTTTGTGAGGAACGCTCGTTGTCTAGCTCATGCCGGCAAGGCACACCACCTATTCTCAACTCAGTGTTCCGAACACATGCAGAGCTCACAGATCAGTTGTAAATATCGTGTTTAGTAGTTACTTATTCCCGGTGGCTAAAGGCGACGGCAGCGAACTATCGCCTCCTTTGCAAACGTGAAACGCCATCATTGTTGGTTCACGGGTTAAATATTATAATCCTTCGGTATTTTTGTATTATTCGCCAGATTTACCTAAGGACATTGTGAGAAACATTGCTGAAGTGTTTTTTTCGGGCCCTAAAAAGGAAGCTACGCATTTCCTTAAAGATTGTCGAGCTCACCTGCATCTGTTTCTCCAGGTCCGCAATTGTTTCCTTTTATGAAGCACGCTCGTTGTCTAGCTCATGCCGGCAAGGCACACCACCTATTCTCAACTCAGTGTTCCGAACACATGCAGAGCTCACAGATCAGTTGTAAATATCGTGTTTAGTAGTTACTTATTCCCGGTGGCTAAAGGCGACGGCAGCGAACTATCGCCTCCTTTGCAAACGTGAAACGCCATCATTGTTGGTTCACGGGTTAAATATTATAATCCTTCGGTATTTTTGTATTATTCGCCAGATTTACCTAAGGACATTGTGAGAAACATTGCTGAAGTGTTTTTTTCGGGCCCTAAAAAGGAATCTACGCATTTCCTTAAAGATTGTCGAGCTCACCTGCATCTGTTTCTCCAGGTCCGCAATTGTTTCCTTTTATGAAGCACGCTCGTTGTCTAGCTCATGCCGGCAAGGCACACCACCTATTCTCAACTCAGTGTTCCGAACACATGCAGAGCTCACAGATCAGTTGTAAATATCGTGTTTAGTAGTTACTTATTCCCGGTGGCTAAAGGCGACGGCAGCGAACTATCGCCTCCTTTGCAAACGTGAAACGCCATCATTGTTGGTTCAGGGGTAATTATTATATTCCTTCGGTATTTTTGAATTATTCGCCAGATGTATTCTGAGACATTGTGAGAAACCTGGCTAAAGTGTTTTTTTCGGGCCCTAAAAAGGAAGCTACGCATTTCCTTAAAGATTGTCGAGCTCACCTGCATCTGTTTCTCCAGGTCCGCAATTGTTTCCTTTTATGAAGCACGCTCGTTGTCTAGCTCATGCCGGCAAGGCACACCACCTATTCTCAACTCAGTGTTCCGAACACATGCAGAGCTCACAGATCAGTTGTAAATATCGTGTTTAGTAGTTACTTATTCCCGGTGGCTAAAGGCGACGGCAGCGAACTATCGCCTCCTTTGCAAACGTGAAATGCCATCATTGTTGTTTCCCGGATTAATTATTATATTCCTTCGGTATTTTTGAATTATTCGCCAGATGTATTCTGGGACATTGTGAGAAACCTGGCTAAAGTGTTTTTTTCGGGCCCTAAAAAGGAAGCTACGCATTTCCTTAAAGATTGTCGAGCTCACCTGCATCTGTTTCTCCAGGTCCGCAATTGTTTCCTTTTATGAAGCACGCTCGTTGTCTAGCTCATGCCGGCAAGGCACACCACCTATTCTCAACTCAGTGTTCCGAACACATGCAGAGCTCACAGATCAGTTGTAAATATCGTGTTTAGTAGTTACTTATTCCCGGTGGCTAAAGGCGACGGCAGCGAACTATCGCCTCCTTTGCAAACGTGAAACGCCATCATTGTTGGTTCACGGGTTAAATATTATAATCCTTCGGTATTTTTGTATTATTCGCCAGGTTTACCTAAGGACATTGTGAGAAACATTGCTGAAGTGTTTTTTTCGGGCCCTAAAAAGGAATCTACGCATTTCCTTGAAGTTTGTCGAGCTCACCTGCATCTGTTTCTCCAGGTCCGCAATTGTTTCCTTTTGTGAGGAACGCTCGTTGTCTAGCTCCTGCGGGCAAGACACGCCACCTTTTCTCAACACAGAGTTCTGAACGCATGCAGAGCTCACAGATCAGTTGTAAAGATCGTGTTTAGTAGATACTTATTCCCGATGGCTAAAAGCGACGGCAGCGAACTATAGTCTGTTTACCAAACTTGAAACGCCATCATAGTTGGTACACGGGTTAATTATTATAATCCTTCGGTATTTTTGAATTATTCGCCAGATGTATTTGATGACATTGTGAGAAACATTAGTGAAGTGTTTTTTCGGGTCCGAAAAACGCAGCTACGTATTTCCTTGAAGTTTGTCGAGCTCACCTGCATCTGTTTCTCCAGGTCCGCAATTGTTTCCTTTTGATGAGGCACGCTCGTTGTCTAGCTCCTGCGGGCAAGGCACACCACCTATTCGCAACACAGAGTTCCGAACGCATGCAGAGCTCACAGATCAGTTGTAAATATCGTGTTTAGTAGTTACTTATTCCCGATGGCTAAAAGCGACGGCAGCGAACTGTCGTCTCGTTAGCAGACGTGAAACGCCATCATTGTTGGTTCCGGGGTTAATTATTATAATCCTTCGGTATTTTTGAATTATTCGCCAGATGTATTCTGGGACATTGTGAGAAACCTGGCTGAAATGTGTTTTTTTCGGGCCCTAAAAAGGAAGCTACGCATTTCCTTAAAGATTGTCGAGCTCACCTGCATCTGTTTCTCCAGGTCCGCAATTGTTTCCTTTTATGAAGCACGCTCGTTGTCTAGCTCATGCCGGCAAGGCACACCACCTATTCTCAACTCAGTGTTCCGAACACATGCAGAGCTCACAGATCAGTTGTAAATATCGTGTTTAGTAGTTACTTATTCCCGGTGGCTAAAGGCGACGGCAGCGAACTATCGCCTCCTTTGCAAACGTGAAACGCCATCATTGTTGGTTCACGGGTTAATTATTATAATCCTTCGGTATTTTTGTATTATTCGCCAGATGTACTTTAGGACATTGTGAGAAACATTGCTGAAGTGTTTTTTTCGGGCCCTAAAAGGAAGCTACGCATTTCCTTAAAGATTGTCGAGCTCACCTGCATCTGTTTCTCCAGGTCCGCAATTGTTTCCTTTTATGAAGCACGCTCGTTGTCTAGCTCATGCCGGCAAGGCACACCACCTATTCTCAACTCAGTGTTCCGAACACATGCAGAGCTCACAGATCAGTTGTAAATATCGTGTTTAGTAGTTACTTATTCCCGGTGGCTAAAGGCGACGGCAGCGAACTATCGCCTCCTTTGCAAACGTGAAACGCCATCATTGTTGGTTCACGGGTTAAATATTATAATCCTTCGGTATTTTTGTATTATTCGCCAGAGTTTACCTAAGGACATTGTGAGAAACATTGCTGAAGTGTTTTTTTCGGGCCCTAAAAAGGAATCTACGCATTTCCTTGAAGTTTGTCGAGCTCACCTGCATCTGTTTCTCCAGGTCCGCAATTGTTTCCTTTTGTGAGGAACGCTCGTTGTCTAGCTCCTGCGGGCAAGGCACGCCACCTTTTCTCAACACAGAGTTCCGAACGCATGCAGAGCTCACAGATCAGTTGTAAAGATCGTGTTTAGTAGATACTTATTCCCGATGGCTAAAAGCGACGGCAGCGAACTATCGTCTGTTTAGCAAACGTGAAACGCCATCATAGTTGGTACACGGGTTAATTATTATAATCCTTCGGTATTTTTGAATTATTCGCCAGATGTATTTTATGACATTGTGAGAAACATTAGCTGAAGTGTTTTTTCGGGCCCGAAAAAGGCAGCTACGCATTTCCTTGAAGATTGTCGAGCTCACCTGCATCTGTTTCTCCAGGTCCGCAATTGTTTCCTTTTGAGAGGCACGCTCGTTGTCTAGCTCCTGCGGGCAAGGCACACCACCTTTTCGCAACACAGAGTTCCGAACGCATGCAGAGCTCACAGATCAGTTGTAAATATCGTGTTTAGTAGTTACTTATTCCCGATGGCTAAAAGCGACGGCAGCGAACTATCGTCTCGTTAGCAGACGTGAAACGCCATCATTGTTGGTTCACGGGTTAATTATTATAATCCTTCTGTATTTTTGAATTATTCGCCAGATGTATTTTAGGACATTGTGAGAAACATTGCTGAAATGTTTTTTTCGGGCCCTAAAAAGGAAGCTACGCATTTCCTTAAAGATTGTCGAGCTCACCTGCATCTGTTTCTCCAGGTCCGCGATTGTTTCCTTTTGTGAAGCACGCTCGTTGTCTAGCTCCTGCGGGCAAGGCACACCACCTATTCTCAACACAGAGTTCCGAACGCATGCAGAGCTCACAGATCAGTTGTAAATATCGTGTTTAGTAGTTACTTATTCCCGATGGCTAAAAGCGACCGCAGCGAACTGTCGTCTCCTTAGCAAACGTGAAACGCCATCATTGTTGGTTCACGGGTTAATTATTATATTCCTTCGGTATTTTTGAATTATTCGCCAGATGTATTCTGGGACATTGTGAGAAACCTGGCTAAAGTGTTTTTTTCGGGCCCTAAAAAGGAAGCTACGCATTTCCTTAAAGATTGTCGAGCTCACCTGCATCTGTTTCTCCAGGTCCGCAATTGTTTCCTTTTATGAAGCACGCTCGTTGTCTAGCTCATGCCGGCAAGGCACACCACCTATTCTCAACTCAGTGTTCCGAACACATGCAGAGCTCACAGATCAGTTGTAAATATCGTGTTTAGTAGTTACTTATTCCCGATGGCTAAAAGCGACGGCAGCGAACTATCGCCTCCTTTGCAAACGTGAAACGCCATCATTGTTGGTTCACGGGTTAATTATTATATTCCTTCGGTATTTTTGAATTATTCGCCAGATGTATTCTGGGACATTGTGAGAAACCTGGCTAAAGTGTTTTTTTCGGGCCCTAAAAAGGAAGCTACGCATTTCCTTAAAGATTGTCGAGCTCACCTGCATCTGTTTCTCCAGGTCCGCAATTGTTTCCTTTTATGAAGCACGCTCGTTGTCTAGCTCATGCCGGCAAGGCACACCACCTATTCTCAACTCAGTGTTCCGAACACATGCAGAGCTCACAGATCAGTTGTAAATATCGTGTTTAGTAGTTACTTATTCCCGGTGGCTAAAGGCGACGGCAGCGAACTATCGCCTCCTTTGCAAACGTGAAACGCCATCATTGTTGGTTCACGGGTTAATTATTATATTCCTTCGGTATTTTTGAATTATTCGCCAGATGTATTCTGGGACATTGTGAGAAACCTGGCTAAAGTGTTTTTTTCGGGCCCTAAAAAGGAAGCTACGCATTTCCTTAAAGATTGTCGAGCTCACCTGCATCTGTTTCTCCAGGTCCGCAATTGTTTCCTTTTATGAAGCACGCTCGTTGTCTAGCTCATGCCGGCAAGGCACACCACCTATTCTCAACTCAGTGTTCCGAACACATGCAGAGCTCACAGATCAGTTGTAAATATCGTGTTTAGTAGTTACTTATTCCCGGTGGCTAAAGGCGACGGCAGCGAACTATCGCCTCCTTTGCAAACGTGAAACGCCATCATTGTTGGTTCACGGGTTAATTATTATATTCCTTCGGTATTTTTGAATTATTCGCCAGATGTATTCTGGGACATTGTGAGAAACCTGGCTAAAGTGTTTTTTTCGGGCCCTAAAAAGGAAGCTACGCATTTCCTTAAAGATTGTCGAGCTCACCTGCATCTGTTTCTCCAGGTCCGCAATTGTTTCCTTTTATGAAGCACGCTCGTTGTCTAGCTCATGCCGGCAAGGCACACCACCTATTCTCAACTCAGTGTTCCGAACACATGCAGAGCTCACAGATCAGTTGTAAATATCGTGTTTAGTAGTTACTTATTCCCGATGGCTAAAAGCGACCGCAGCGAACTGTCGTCTCCTTAGCAAACGTGAAACGCCATCATTGTTGTTTCCCGGATTAATTATTATATTCCTTCGGTATTTTTGAATTATTCGCCAGATGTATTCTGGGACATTGTGAGAAACCTGGCTAAAGTGTTTTTTTCGGGCCCTAAAAAGGAAGCTACGCATTTCCTTAAAGATTGTCGAGCTCACCTGCATCTGTTTCTCCAGGTCCGCAATTGTTTCCTTTTATGAAGCACGCTCGTTGTCTAGCTCATGCCGGCAAGGCACACCACCTATTCTCAACTCAGTGTTCCGAACACATGCAGAGCTCACAGATCAGTTGTAAATATCGTGTTTAGTAGTTACTTATTCCCGGTGGCTAAAGGCGACGGCAGCGAACTATCGCCTCCTTTGCAAACGTGAAACGCCATCATTGTTGGTTCACGGGTTAAATATTATAATCCTTCGGTATTTTTGTATTATTCGCCAGATTTACCTAAGGACATTGTGAGAAACATTGCTGAAGTGTTTTTTTCGGGCCCTAAAAAGGAATCTACGCATTTCCTTAAAGATTGTCGAGCTCACCTGCATCTGTTTCTCCAGGTCCGCAATTGTTTCCTTTTATGAAGCACGCTCGTTGTCTAGCTCATGCCGGCAAGGCACACCACCTATTCTCAACTCAGTGTTCCGAACACATGCAGAGCTCACAGATCAGTTGTAAATATCGTGTTTAGTAGTTACTTATTCCCGGTGGCTAAAGGCGACGGCAGCGAACTATCGCCTCCTTTGCAAACGTGAAACGCCATCATTGTTGGTTCAGGGGTAATTATTATATTCCTTCGGTATTTTTGAATTATTCGCCAGATGTATTCTGAGACATTGTGAGAAACCTGGCTAAAGTGTTTTTTCGGGCCCTAAAAAGGAAGCTACGCATTTCCTTAAAGATTGTCGAGCTCACCTGCATCTGTTTCTCCAGGTCCGCAATTGTTTCCTTTTATGAAGCACGCTCGTTGTCTAGCTCATGCCGGCAAGGCACACCACCTATTCTCAACTCAGTGTTCCGAACACATGCAGAGCTCACAGATCAGTTGTAAATATCGTGTTTAGTAGTTACTTATTCCCGATGGCTAAAAGCGACCGCAGCGAACTGTCGTCTCCTTAGCAAACGTGAAACGCCATCATTGTTGTTTCCCGGATTAATTATTATATTCCTTCGGTATTTTTGAATTATTCGCCAGATGTATTCTGGGACATTGTGAGAAACCTGGCTAAAGTGTTTTTTTCGGGCCCTAAAAAGGAAGCTACGCATTTCCTTAAAGATTGTCGAGCTCACCTGCATCTGTTTCTCCAGGTCCGCAATTGTTTCCTTTTATGAAGCACGCTCGTTGTCTAGCTCATGCCGGCAAGGCACACCACCTATTCTCAACTCAGTGTTCCGAACACATGCAGAGCTCACAGATCAGTTGTAAATATCGTGTTTAGTAGTTACTTATTCCCGGTGGCTAAAGGCGACGGCAGCGAACTATCGCCTCCTTTGCAAACGTGAAACGCCATCATTGTTGGTTCACGGGTTAAATATTATAATCCTTCGGTATTTTTGTATTATTCGCCAGGTTTACCTAAGGACATTGTGAGAAACATTGCTGAAGTGTTTTTTTCGGGCCCTAAAAAGGAATCTACGCATTTCCTTGAAGTTTGTCGAGCTCACCTGCATCTGTTTCTCCAGGTCCGCAATTGTTTCCTTTTGTGAGGAACGCTCGTTGTCTAGCTCCTGCGGGCAAGACACGCCACCTTTTCTCAACACAGAGTTCTGAACGCATGCAGAGCTCACAGATCAGTTGTAAAGATCGTGTTTAGTAGATACTTATTCCCGATGGCTAAAAGCGACGGCAGCGAACTATAGTCTGTTTAGCAAACTTGAAACGCCATCATAGTTGGTACACGGGTTAATTATTATAATCCTTCGGTATTTTTGAATTATTCGCCAGATGTATTTTATGACATTGTGAGAAACATTAGTGAAGTGTTTTTTCGGGCCCGAAAAACGCAGCTACGTATTTCCTTGAAGTTTGTCGAGCTCACCTGCATCTGTTTCTCCAGGTCCGTAATTGTTTCCTTTTGAGAGGCACGCTCCTTGTCTAGCTCCTGCGGGCAAGGCAAACCACCTTTTCGCAACACAGAGTTCCGAACGCATGCAGAGCTCACAGATCAGTTGTAAATATCGTGTTTATTAATTACTTATTCCCGATGGCTAAAAGCGACGGCAGCGAACTATCGTCTCGTTAGCAGACGTGAATCGCCATCATTGTTGGTTCACGGGTTAATTATTATAATCCTTCTGTATTTTTGTATTATTCGCCAGGTGTACTTTAGGACATTATGAGAAACATTGCTGAAATGTTTTTTTTCGGGTCTAAAAAGGAAGCTACGCATTTCCTTAAAGATTGTCGAGCTCACCTGCATCTGTTTCTCCAGGTCCGCGATTGTTTCCTTTTGTAAAGCACGCTCGTTGTCTAGCTCCTGCGGGCAAGACACGCCACCTTTTCTCAACACAGAGTTCTGAACGCATGCAGAGCTCACAGATCAGTTGTAAAGATCGTGTTTAGTAGTTACTTATTCCCGATGGCTAACAGCGACGACAGCGAACTATCATCTCCTTAGCAAACGTGAAACGCCATCATTGTTGGTTCACGGGTTAATTATTATAATCCTTCGGTATTTTTGTATTATTCGCCAGATGTACTTTAGGACATTGTGAGAAACATTGCTGAAGTGTTTTTTTTTCGGGCCCTTAAAAGGAAGCTACGCATTTCCTTAAAGATTGGCGAGCTCACCTGCATCTGTTTCTCCAGGTCCGCAATTGTTTCCTTTTATGAAGCACGCTCGTTGTCTAGCTCATGCCGGCAAGGCACACCACCTATTCTCAACTCAGTGTTCCGAACACATGCAGAGCTCACAGATCAGTTGTAAATATCGTGTTTAGTAGTTACTTATTCCCGGTGGCTAAAGGCGACGGCAGCGAACTATCGCCTCGTTTGCAAACGTGAAACGCCATCATTGTTGGTTCACGGGTTAATTATTATATTCCTTCGGTATTTTTGAATTATTCGCCAGATGTATTCTGGGACATTGTGAGAAACCTGGCTAAAGTGTTTTTTTCGGGCCCTAAAAAGGAAGCTACGCATTTCCTTAAAGATTGTCGAGCTCACCTGCATCTGTTTCTCCAGGTCCGCAATTGTTTCCTTTTATGAAGCACGCTCGTTGTCTAGCTCATGCCGGCAAGGCACACCACCTATTCTCAACTCAGTGTTCCGAACACATGCAGAGCTCACAGATCAGTTGTAAATATCGTGTTTAGTAGTTACTTATTCCCGATGGCTAAAAGCGACCGCAGCGAACTGTCGTCTCCTTAGCAAACGTGAAACGCCATCATTGTTGTTTCCCGGATTAATTATTATATTCCTTCGGTATTTTTGAATTATTCGCCAGATGTATTCTGGGACATTGTGAGAAACCTGGCTAAAGTGTTTTTTTCGGGCCCTAAAAAGGAAGCTACGCATTTCCTTAAAGATTGTCGAGCTCACCTGCATCTGTTTCTCCAGGTCCACAATTGTTTCCTTTTATGAAGCACGCTCGTTGTCTAGCTCATGCCGGCAAGGCACACCACCTATTCTCAACTCAGTGTTCCGAACACATGCAGAGCTCACAGATCAGTTGTAAATATCGTGTTTAGTAGTTACTTATTCCCGGTGGCTAAAGGCGACGGCAGCGAACTATCGCCTCCTTTGCAAACGTGAAACGCCATCATTGTTGGTTCACGGGTTAAATATTATAATCCTTCGGTATTTTTGTATTATTCGCCAGATTTACCTAAGGACATTGTGAGAAACATTGCTGAAGTGTTTTTTTCGGGCCCTAAAAAGGAATCCACGCATTTCCTTGAAGTTTGTGGAGCTCACCTGCATCTGTTTCTCCAGGTCCGCAATTGTTTCCTTTTGTGAGGAACGTTCGTTGTCTAGCTCTTGCGGGCAAGACACGCCACCTTTTCTCAACACTGAGTTCTGAAAGCATGCAGAGCTCACAGATCAGTTGTAAAGATCGTGTTTAGTAGTTACTTATTCCCGATGGCTAAAAGCGACGACAGCGAACTATCGTCTCCTTAGCAAACGTGAAACGCCATCATTGTTGGTTCACGGGTTTATGATTATAATCCTTCGGTATTTTTGTATTATTCGCCAGGTGTACTTTAGGACATTGTGAGAAACATTGCTGCAGTGTTTTTTTTGGGGGCCCTTAAAAGGAAGCTACGCATTTCCTTAAAGATTGTCGAGCTCACCGGCATCTGTTTCTCCAGGTCCGCGATTGTTTCCTTTTGTAAAGCACGCTCGTTCTGTAGCTCCTGTGGGGAAGGCAAACCACCTTTTCGCAACACTGAGTTCTGAAAGCATGCAGAGCTCACAGATCAGTTGTAAAGATCGTGTTTAGTAGTTACTTATTCCCGATGGCTAAAAGCGACGACAGCGAACTATCGTCTCCTTAGCAAACGTGAAACGCCATCATTGTTGGTTCACGGGTTAATTGTTATAATCCTTCGGTATTTTTGTATTATTCGCCAGGTGTACTTTAGGACATTGTGTGAAACATTGCTGCAGTGTTTTTTTTTTGGGCCCTTAAAAGGAAGCTACGCATTTCCTTAAAGATTGTCGAGCTCACCTGCATCTGTTTCTCCAGGTCCGCAATTGCTTCCTTTTGTGAAGCACGCTCGTTGTCTAGCTCATGCCGGCAAGGCACACCACCTTTTCTCAACTCAGTGTTCCGAACACATGCAGAGCTCACAGATCAGTTGTAAATGTCGTGTTTAGTAGTTACTTATTCCCGGTGGCTAAAGGCGACGGCAGCGAACTATCGTCTCCTTAGCAAACGTGAAACGCCATCATTGTTGGTTCACGGGTTAATTATTATAATCCTTCGGTATTTTTGTATTATTCGCAAGATTTACTTAAGGACATTGTGAGAAACATTGCTGAAGTGTTTTTTTCGGGCCCTAAAAAGGAATCTACGCATTTTCTTGAAGTTTGTCGTGCTCACCTGCATCTGTTTCTCCAAATCCGCAATTGTTTCCTTTTGTGAGCAACGCTCCTTGTCTAGCTCCTGCGGGCAAGGAACACCACCATTTCGCAACACAGACTTCTGAACGCATGCAGAGCTCACAGATCAGTTGTAAATATCGTGTTTAGTAGTTACTTATCCCCGATGGCTAAATGCGACGGCAATGAACTATCGTCTCCTTAGCAAACGTGAAACGGCATAATTGTTGGTACACGGGTTAATTACTATAATCCTTCGGTATTTTTGAAATATTCGCCAGATGTATTTTAGGACATTGTGAGAACCCTGGCTGAAGTGTTTTTTTCGGGCCCAAGGAAGCTACGCATTTTCTTGAAGTTTGTCGAGCACACCTGCATCTGTTTCTCCAGGTCAGCAATTGTTTCCTTTTGTGAGGCACGCTCGTTGCCTAGCTCCTTCGGGCAAGACACGCCACCTTTTCGCAACACAGAGTTCTGCACGCATGCAGAGCTCACAGATCAGTTGTAAAGATCGTGTTTAGTAGTTACTTATTCCCGATGGCTAAAAGCGACGGCAGCGAACTATCGTCTCCTTAGCAAACGTGAAACGCCATCATTGTTGGTTCACGGGTTCATTATTATAATTCTTCGGTATTTTTGTATTATTCGCCAGATGTACTTTAGGACATTGTGAGAAACATTGCTGAAGTGTTTTTTCGGGCCCTAAAAACGAAGCTACGCATTTCCTTGAACTTTGTCAAGCTCACCTGCATCTGTTTCTCCTGGTCCGCAATTGTTCCCTTTTGTGAGGCACACTCGTTGTCTAGCTCCTGCGGGCAAAGAACACCACCTTTTCGCAACACAGACTTCCGAACGCATGCAGAGCTCACAGATCAGTTGTAAATATCGTGTTTAGTAGTTACTTATTCCCGATGGCTAAAAGCGACGGCAGCGAACTATCGTCTCCTTAGCAAACGTGAAACGCCATCATTATTGGTTCACTCGTTAATTATTATAATCCTTCAATGTTTTTGTATTCGCCAGATGTACTTTAGGACATTGTGAGAAACTTTGCTGAAGTGTTTTTTTTCGGGCCCTAAAAAGGAAGCTACGCCTTTCCTTGAAGTTGGTCGAGCTCACCCGCATCTGTTTCTCCTGGTCCGCAATTGTTTCCTTTTGTGTGGCACGCTCGTTGTCTAGCTCCTGCGGACAAGACACGCCACCTTTTCGCAACACAGACTTCCGAACGCATGCAGAGCTCACAAATCAGTTGTAAATATCGTGTTTAGTAGTTACTTATTCCCGATGGCTAAAAGCGACGGCAGCGAACTATAGTCTCCTTAGCAAACGTGAAACGCCATCATTCTTGGTACACGGGTAATTATTATAATCCTTCGGTATTTTTGAATTATTACCCAGATGTATTTTAGGACATTCTGAGAACCCTTGCTGAAGTGTTTTTTTCGGGCCCTAAAAAGGAAGCTACGCATTTCCTTGAAGTTTGTCCAGCTCACTTGCATCTGTTTCTCCAGGTCTGCAATTGTTTCCTTTTGTGAAGCACGCTCGTTGTTTTGCTCATGCCGGCAAGGCAAACCACCTTTTCTCAACTCAGAGTTCCGAAGACATGCAGAGCTCACAGATCAGTTGTAAATATCGTGTTTAGTAGTTACTTATTCCCGATGGCTAAAAGCGACGGCGGCGAACTATCGTCTCCTTAGCAAACGTGAAACGCCATCATTGTTGGTTCACGGGTTAATTATTATAATCATCCAGTATTTTTGAATGATTCGCCAGATGTATTTTAGGACATTGTGAGAAACCTGGCTGAAGTGTTTTTTTCGGGCCCTAAAAAGGAAGCTACGCATTTCCTTGAAGTTTGTCGAGCTCACCTGCATCTGTTTTTCCAGGTCCGTAATTGTTTCCTTTTCTGAGGCACGCTTGTTGTATAGCTCCTGCGGGCAAGACACACCACCTTTTCTCAACACAGAGTTCTGAACGCATGCAGAGCTCGCAGATCAGTTGTAAAGATCGTGTTTAGTAGTTACTTATTCCCGATAGCTATAAGCGACGGCAGCGAACTATAGTCTCCTTAGCAAACGTGAAACGCCATCATTGTTGGTACACGGGTTAATTATTATAATACTTCTGTATTTTTGTAGTATTCGCTAGATGTACTTTAGGCCATTGTGAGAAACATTGCTGAAGTGTTTTTTTTCGGGCCTTAAAAAGGAAGCTACGCATTTCCTTGAAGTTTGTCGCGCTCACCTGCATCTGTTTCTCCTGGTCCGCAATTGTTTCCTTTTGTGAGGCACGCTCGTTGTCAAGCTCCTGCCGGCAAGACACGCCACCTTTTCGCAACATAGAGTTCTGAACGCATGCAGAGCTCACAGATCAGTTGTAAAGATCGTGTTTAGTAGTTACTTATTCCCGATGGCTAAAAGCGACGCCAGCGAACTATCGTCTCCTCTGCAAACGTGAAACGCCATCATTGTTGGTTCACGGGTTAATTATTATAATCATCCAGTATTTTTGAATGATTCGCCAGATGTATTTTAGGACATTGTGAGAAACCTGGCTGAAGTGTTTTTTCCGGGCCCTAAAAAGGAAGCTACGCATTTCCTTGAAGTTTGTCGAGCTCACCTGCATCTGTTTCTCCTGGTACGCAATAGGTTCCTTTTGTGAGGCACGCTCGTTGTCTGGCTCCTGCGGGCAAGACACGCAACCTTTTCTCAACACAGAGTTCTGAACGCATGCAGAGCTCACAGATCAGTTGTAAAGATCGTGTTTAGTAGTTACTTATTCCCGATGGCTAAAACCGACGGAAGCGAACTATCGTCTCCTTAGCAAACGTGAAACGCCATCATTGTTGGTACACGGGTTAATTATTATAATCCTTCGGTTTATTTGTAATATTCGCCACATTTACTTTAGGAGTTTGTGAGAAAGATTGCTGAAGTGTTTTTTTCGGGCAATAAAAAGGAAGCTACGCATTTCCTTGAAGTTTGTCGAGCTCACCTGCATCTGTTTCTCCTGGTACGCAATAGGTTCCTTTTGTGAGGCACGCTGGTTGTCTAGCTCCTGCGGGCAAGGAACACCACCTTTTCGCAACACAGAGTTCTGAACGCATGCAGAGCTCACAGATCAGCTGTAATGATCGTGTTTAGTAGTTACTTATTCCCGATGGCTAAAAGCGACGGCAGCGAACTATAGTCTCCTTAGCAAACGTGAAACGCCATCATTGTGGGTACACGGGATAATTAAAATCCTTCGGTATTGTTGAATTATTCGCAAGATGTAATTTATGTCATTGTGAGGAACATTACTGAAGTGTTTTTTACGGGCCATAAAAAGGCAGCTGCGCATTTCCTTGAAGTTGTCGAGCTCACCTGCACCTGTTTCTCAAGGTCCGCAATTGTTTCCTTTTGTGAGGCACGCTCGTTGTCTAGCTCCTGCGGGGAAGACACGCCACCTTTTCGCAACAGAGACTTCCGAACGCATGCAGACCTCACAGATCAGTTGTAAATATAGTGTTTAGTAGTTACTTATTCCCGATGGATAAAAGCGACATCAGCGAACTATCGTGTCCTTAGCAAACGTGAAACGCCATCATTGTTAGTTCACGGGTTAATTATTATAATCCGTCTGTATTTTTGTATTATTCGCCAGATTACTTTAGGACATTGTGAGAAACATTGCTGAAGTGTTTTTTTCGGGCCATAAAAGGGAAGCTACGCATTTCGTTGAAGTTTGTCGAGCTCACCTGCATCTGTTTCTCCTGGTCCGCAATTGTTTCCTTTTGTGAGGCACGCTGGTTGTCTAGCTCCTGCGGCCAAGGAACAGCACCTTTTCGCTACACAGAGTTCTGAACGCATGCAGAGCTCACAGATCAGCTGTAATGATCGTGTTTAGTAGTTACTTATTCCCGACGGATAAAAGCGACGGCAGCGAATTATAGTCTCCTTAGCAAACGTGAAACGCCATCATTGTGGGTACACGGGATAATTAAAATCCTTCGGTATTGTTGAATTATTCGCCAGATGTAATTTATGTCATTGTGAGGAACATTACTGAAGTGTTTTTTACGGGCCCTAAAAAGGCAGCTGCGCATTTTCTTGAAGTTGTCGAGCTCACCTGCATCTGTTTCTCCAGGTCCGCAATTCTTTCTTTTTGTGAGGCACGCTCGTTGTCTAGGTCCTGCGGGCAAGACACGCCACCTTTTCGCAACACAGAGTTCTGAACGCATGCAGAGCTCACAGATCAGTTGTAAAGATCGTGTTTAGTAATTACTTATTCCCGATGGCTAAAAGCGACGGCAGCGAACTATAGTCTCCTTAGCAAACGTGAAACGCCATCATTGTTAGTTCACGGGTTGAATATTATAATCCTTCTGTATTTTTGTATTATTCCCCAGATGTACTTTAGGACATTGTGAGAAACATTGCTGAAGTGTTTTTTTCGGGCCATAAAAAGGAAGCTACGCATTTCCTTGAAGTTTGTCGAGCTCACCTGCATCAGTTTCTCCAGGTCTTCAATTGTTTCCTTTTGTGAGGCACGCTCGTTGTCTAGCTCCTGCGGGCAAGACACGCCACCTTTTCTCAACACAGAGTTCTGAACCCATGCAGAGCTCACAGATCAGTTGTAAAGATCGTGTTTAGTAGTTACTTATTCCCGATGGCTTAAAACGACGGTAGCGAACTATAGTCTCCATAGAAAACGTGAGACGCCATCATTGTTGGTACACGGGTTAATTATTATAATCCTTCTATATTTTTGAATTATTCGCCAGATGTATTGTTTGGCATTGTGAGGAACATTACTGAAGTGTTTTTTACGGGCCCTAAAAAGGCAGCTGCGCATTTCTTTCAAGTTGTCGAGCTCACCTGCATCTGTTTCTCCAGGTCCGCAATTGTTTCCTTTTGTGAGGCAAGCTCGTTGTCTAGCTCCTGCGGACAAGACACGCCACCTTTTCGCAACACAGACTTCCGAACGCATGCAGAGCTCACAGATCAGTTGTATATATCGTGTTTAGTAGTTATTCTCGATGGCTAAAAGCGACGGCAGCGAACTATAGTCTCCTTAGCAAACGTGAAAAGCCATCATTGTTGGTTCACGGGTAAATATTATAATCCTTCGGTATTTTTTAATTATTCGCCAGATGTATTTTAGAACATTTTGAGAAACCTGGTTGAAGTGTTTTTTTCGGGCCCTAAAAAGGAAGCTACGCATTTTCTTGAAGTTTGTCGAGCTCACCTGCATCTGTTTCTCCAGGTCTGCAATTGTGTCCTTTTGTGAGGCACGCTCGTTGTCTAGCTCCGGCGGGCAAGACACGCCAACTTTTCGCAACACAGACTTCCGAACGCATGCAGAGCTCACAGATCAGTAGTAAAGATCGTGTTTAGTAGTTAGTTATTCCCGATGGCTATAAGCGACGAGAGCGAACTATAGTCTTCTTAGCAATCGTTAAACGCCATCATTGTTAGTACACGGGTTAATTATTATAATCCTTCAGTTTTTTTGAAATATTCGCCAGTTGTATTTTAGGACATTGTGAAAACCACGGCTGAAGTGTTTTTTTCGGGACCTAAAAAGGAAGCTACGCATTTTCTTGAAGTTTTTCGAGCTCACCTGCATCTGTTTCTCCAGGTCCGCAATTGTTTCCTTTTGTGAGGCACGCTCGTTGTCTAGCTCCTTCGGGAGACACGCCACCTTTTCGCAACACAGAGTTCTGAACGCATGCAGAGCTCACATATCAGTTGTTAAGATCGTGTTTAGTAGTTACCTTTTCCCGATGGCTAAAAAGCGACGGCAGCGAACTATAGTCTCCTTAGCAAACGCGAAACGCCATCATTGTTGGTTCGCGGGTTAATTACTATAATCCTTCGGTATTTTTGAATTCTTCGCCAGATGTATTTTAGGACATTGCGAGAAACCTGGCTGAAGTGTCTTTTAAGGCCCTAAAAAGGAAGCTACGCATTTCCTTGAAATTTGTCGAGCTCACCTTCATCTGTTTCTCTAGGTCCGCAATTGTTTCCTTTTGTGAGGCACGCTCGTTGTCTAGGTCCTGCGGGCAAGACACGCCAACTTTTCGCAACACAGAGTTCTGAACGCATGCAGAGCTCACAGATCAGTTGTAAAGATCGTGTTTAGTAGTTACTTATTCCCGATGGCTAAAAGCGACCGCAGCGAACTGTCGTCTCCTTAGCAAACGTGAAACGCCATCATTGTTGTTTCCCGGATTAATTATTATATTCCTTCGGTATTTTTGAATTATTCGCCAGATGTATTCTGGGACATTGTGAGAAACCTGGCTAAAGTGTTTTTTTCGGGCCCTAAAAAGGAAGCTACGCATTTCCTTAAAGATTGTCGAGCTCACCTGCATCTGTTTCTCCAGGTCCGCAATTGTTTCCTTTTATGAAGCACGCTCGTTGTCTAGCTCATGCCGGCAAGGCACACCACCTATTCTCAACTCAGTGTTCCGAACACATGCAGAGCTCACAGATCAGTTGTAAATATCGTGTTTAGTAGTTACTTATTTCCGGTGGCTAAAGGCGACGGCAGCGAACTATCGCCTCCTTTGCAAACGTGAAACGCCATCATTGTTGGTTCACGGGTTAAATATTATAATCCTTCGGTATTTTTGTATTATTCGCCAGATTTACCTAAGGACATTGTGAGAAACCTGGCTAAAGTGTTTTTTTTTCGGGCCCTAAAAAGGAAGCTACGCATTTCCTTAAAGATTGTCGAGCTCACCTGCATCTGTTTCTCCAGGTCCGCAATTGTTTCCTTTTATGAAGCACGCTCGTTGTCTAGCTCATGCCGGCAAGGCACACCGCCTATTCTCAACTCAGTGTTCCGAACACATGCAGAGCTCACAGATCAGTTGTAAATATCGTGTTTAGTATTTACTTATTCCCGGTGGCTAAAGGCGACGGCAGCGAACTATCGCCTCCTTTGCAAACGTGAAACGCCATCATTGTTTGTTCACGGGTTAATTATTATATTCCTTCGGTATTTTTGAATTATTCGCCAGATGTATTCTGGGACATTGTGAGAAACCTGGCTAAAGTGTTTTTTTCGGGCCCTAAAAAGGAAGCTACGCATTTCCTTAAAGATTGTCGAGCTCACCTGCATCTGTTTCTCCAGGTCCGCAATTGTTTCCTTTTATGAAGCACGCTCGTTGTCTAGCTCATGCCGGCAAGGCACACCACCTATTCTCAACTCAGTGTTCCGAACACATGCAGAGCTCACAGATCAGTTGTAAATATCGTGTTTAGTAGTTACTTATTCCCGATGGCTAAAAGCGACCGCAGCGAACTGTCGTCTCCTTAGCAAACGTGAAACGCCATCAATGTTGTTTCCCGGATTAATTATTATATTCCTTCGGTATTTTGAATTATTCGCCAGATGTATTCTGGGACATTGTGAGAAACCTGGCTAAAGTGTTTTTTTCGGGCCCTAAAAAGGAAGCTACGCATTTCCTTAAAGATTGTCGAGCTCACCTGCATCTGTTTCTCCAGGTCCGCAATTGTTTCCTTTTATGAAGCACGCTCGTTGTCTAGCTCATGCCGGCAAGGCACACCACCTATTCTCAACTCAGTGTTCCGAACACATGCAGAGCTCACAGATCAGTTGTAAATATCGTGTTTAGTAGTTACTTATTGCCGATGGCTAAAAGCGACCGCAGCGAACTGTCGTCTCCTTAGCAAACGTGAAACGCCATCATTGTTGTTTCCCGGATTAATTATTATATTCCTTCGGTATTTTTGAATTATTCGCCAGATGTATTCTGGGACATTGTGAGAAACCTGGCTAAAGTGTTTTTTTCGGGCCCTAAAAAGGAAGCTACGCATTTCCTTAAAGATTGTCGAGCTCACCTGCATCTGTTTCTCCAGGTCCGCAATTGTTTCCTTTTATGAAGCACGCTCGTTGTCTAGCTCATGCCGGCAAGGCACACCACCTATTCTCAACTCAGTGTTCCGAACACATGCAGAGCTCACAGATCAGTTGTAAATATCGTGTTTAGTAGTTACTTATTCCCGGTGGCTAAAGGCGACGGCAGCGAACTATCGCCTCCTTTGCAAACGTGAAACGCCATCATTGTTGGTTCACGGGTTAAATATTATAATCCTTCGGTATTTTTGTATTATTCGCCAGATTTACCTAAGGACATTGTGAGAAACATTGCTGAAGTGTTTTTTCGGGCCCTAAAAAGGAATCTACGCATTTCCTTAAAGATTGTCGAGCTCACCTGCATCTGTTTCTCCAGGTCCGCAATTGTTTCCTTTTATGAAGCACGCTCGTTGTCTAGCTCATGCCGGCAAGGCACACCACCTATTCTCAACTCAGTGTTCCGAACACATGCAGAGCTCACAGATCAGTTGTAAATATCGTGTTTAGTAGTTACTTATTCCCGGTGGCTAAAGGCGACGGCAGCGAACTATCGCCTCCTTTGCAAACGTGAAACGCCATCATTGTTGGTTCAGGGGTAATTATTATATTCCTTCGGTATTTTTGAATTATTCGCCAGATGTATTCTGAGACATTGTGAGAAACCTGGCTAAAGTGTTTTTTCGGGCCCTAAAAAGGAAGCTACGCATTTCCTTAAAGATTGTCGAGCTCACCTGCATCTGTTTCTCCAGGTCCGCAATTGTTTCCTTTTATGAAGCACGCTCGTTGTCTAGCTCATGCCGGCAAGGCACACCACCTATTCTCAACTCAGTGTTCCGAACACATGCAGAGCTCACAGATCAGTTGTAAATATCGTGTTTAGTAGTTACTTATTCCCGATGGCTAAAAGCGACCGCAGCGAACTGTCGTCTCCTTAGCAAACGTGAAACGCCATCATTGTTGTTTCCCGGATTAATTATTATATTCCTTCGGTATTTTTGAATTATTCGCCAGATGTATTCTGGGACATTGTGAGAAACCTGGCTAAAGTGTTTTTTTCGGGCCCTAAAAAGGAAGCTACGCATTTCCTTAAAGATTGTCGAGCTCACCTGCATCTGTTTCTCCAGGTCCGCAATTGTTTCCTTTTATGAAGCACGCTCGTTGTCTAGCTCATGCCGGCAAGGCACACCACCTATTCTCAACTCAGTGTTCCGAACACATGCAGAGCTCACAGATCAGTTGTAAATATCGTGTTTAGTAGTTACTTATTCCCTGTGGCTAAAGGCGACGGCAGCGAACTATCGCCTCCTTTGCAAACGTGAAACGCCATCATTGTTGGTTCACGGGTTAAATATTATAATCCTTCGGTATTTTTGTATTATTCGCCAGGTTTACCTAAGGACATTGTGAGAAACATTGCTGAAGTGTTTTTTTCGGGCCCTAAAAAGGAATCTACGCATTTCCTTGAAGTTTGTCGAGCTCACCTGCATCTGTTTCTCCAGGTCCGCAATTGTTTCCTTTTGTGAGGAACGCTCGTTGTCTAGCTCCTGCGGGCAAGACACGCCACCTTTTCTCAACACAGAGTTCTGAACGCATGCAGAGCTCACAGATCAGTTGTAAAGATCGTGTTTAGTAGATACTTATTCCCGATGGCTAAAAGCGACGGCAGCGAACTATAGTCTGTTTAGCAAACTTGAAACGCCATCATAGTTGGTACACGGGTTAATTATTATAATCCTTCGGTATTTTTGAATTATTCGCCAGATGTATTTTATGACATTGTGAGAAACATTAGTGAAGTGTTTTTTCGGGCCCGAAAAACGCAGCTACGTATTTCCTTGAAGTTTGTCGAGCTCACCTGCATCTGTTTCTCCAGGTCCGTAATTGTTTCCTTTTGAGAGGCACGCTCCTTGTCTAGCTCCTGCGGGCAAGGCAAACCACCTTTTCTCAACACAGAGTTCTGAACGCATGCAGAGCTCACAGATCAGTTGTAAATATCGTGTTTATTAATTACTTATTCCCGATGGCTAAAAGCGACGGCAGCGAACTATCGTCTCGTTAGCAGACGTGAATCGCCATCATTGTTGGTTCAGGGGTTAATTATTATAATCCTTCTGTATTTTTTAATTATTCACCAGATGTATTTTAGGACATTATGAGAAACATTGCTGAAATGTTTTTTTTTCGGGTCTAAAAAGGAAGCTACGCATTTCCTTAAAGATTGTCGAGCTCACCTGCATCTGTTTCTCCAGGTCCGCGATTGTTTCCTTTTGTAAAGCACGCTCGTTGTCTAGCTCCTGCGGGCAAGACACGCCACCTTTTCTCAACACAGAGTTCTGAACGCATGCAGAGCTCACAGATCAGTTGTAAAGATCGTGTTTAGTAGTTACTTATTCCCGATGGCTAACAGCGACGACAGCGAACTATCATCTCCTTAGCAAACGTGAAAAGCCATCATTGTTGGTTCACGGGTAAATATTATAATCCTTCGGTATTTTTTAATTATTCGCCAGATGTATTTTAGAACATTTTGAGAAACCTGGTTGAAGTGTTTTTTTCGGGCCCTAAAAAGTAAGCTACGCATTTTCTTGAAGTTTGTCGAGCTCACCTGCATCTGTTTCTCCAGGTCTGCAATTGTTTCCTTTTGTAAAGCACGCTCGTTCTGTAGCTCCTGTGGGGAAGGCAAACCACCTTTTCGCAACACAGAGTTCCGAACGCATGCAGAGCTCACAGATCAGCTGTAAATATCATGTTTAGTAGTAACTTATTCCCGATGGCTAAAAGCGACCGCAGCGAACTGTCGTCTCCTTAGCAAACGTGAAACGCCATCATTGTTGGTTCACGGGTTAATTATTATATTCCTTCGGTATTTTTGAATTATTCGCCAGATGTATTTTCGGACATTGTGAGAAACCTGGCTAAAGTGTTTTTTCGGGCCCTAAAAAGGAAGCTACGCATTTCCTTAAAGATTGTCGAACTCACCTGCATCTGTTTCTCCAGGTCCGCAATTGTTTCCTTTTGTGAAGCACGCTCGTTGTCTACCTCATGCCGGCAAGGCACACCACCTTTTCTCAACTCAGTGTTCCGAACACATGCAGAGCTCACAGATCAGTTGTAAATATTGTGTTTAGTAGTTACTTATTCCCGATGGCTAAAAGCGACGGCAGCGAACTATCGTCTCCTTAGCAAACATGAAATGCCATCATTGTTGGTTCACGGGTTAACTATTATAATCCTTCGGTATTTTTGTATTATTCGCCAGATGTACTTTAGGACATTGTGAGAAACTGTGCTGAAGTGTTTTTTTTCGGGTCTAAAAAGGAAGCTACGCATTTCCTTAAAGATTGTCGAGCTCACCTGCATCTGTTTCTCCAGGTCCATGATTGTTTCCTTTTGTAAGGCACGCTCGTTGTCTAGCTCCTGCGGGCAAGACACGCCACCTTTTCTCAACACAGAGTTCTGAACGCATGCAGAGCTCACAGATCAGTTGTAAATATCATGTTCAGTAGTTACTTATTCCCGATGGCTAAAAGCGACCGCAGCGAACTGTCGTCTCCTTAGCAAACGTGAAACGCCATCATTGTAGGTTCTCGGGTTAATTATTATAATCCTTCGGTATTTTTGAATTATTCGCCAGATGTATTTCGGGACATTGTGAGAAACCTGGCTAAAGTGTTTTTTTCGGGCCCTAAAAAGGAAGCTACGCATTTCCTTAAAGATTGTCGAGCTCACCTGCATCTGTTTCTCCAGGTCCGCAATTGTTTCCTTTTGTGAAGCACGCTCGTTGTCTAGCTCATGCCGGCAAGGCACACCACCTTTTCTCAACTCAGAGTTCCGAACACATGCAGAGCTCACAGATCAGTTGTAAATATCGTGTTTAGTAGTTACTTATTCTCGGTGGTTAAAGGCGACGGCAGCGAACTATCGTCTTCTTAGCAAACGTGAAACGCCAACATTGTTGGTACACGGGTTAATTATTATAATCCTTCGGTATTTTTGAATTATTCGCCAGATGTATTTTTTGATATTGTGAGGAACATTACTGAAGTGTTTTTTACGGGCCCTAAAAAGGCAGCTGCGCATTTCCTTGAAGTTGTCGAGCTCACCTGCATCTGTTTCTCCAGGTCCGCAATTGCTTCCTTTTGTGAGGCACGCTCTTTGTCTAGCTCCTGCGGGCAAGACACGCACCTTTTCGCAACACAGACTTCCGAACGCATGCAGAGCTCACAGATGCGTTGTAAATATCGTGTTTAGTAGTTACTTATTCCCAATGGCTAAAAGCGTCGGCAGCGAACTTACTCTCCTTAGTATAATTGAAACGCCATCATTGTTGGTTCACGGGTGTATTATTATAATCCTTCGGTACTTTTGAATTATTCGCCAGATGTATTTTAGGACATTGTGAGAAACCTGGATGAAGTGTTTTTTTCGGGCCCTAAAAAGGAAGCTACGCATTTCCTTGAAGTTTGTCGAGCTGACCTGCATCTGTTTCTCCAGGTCCGTAATTGTTTCCTTTTGTGAGGCACGCTCCTTGTCTAGCTCCTGCGGGCAAGGCAAATTACCTTTTCGCAACACAGAGTTCCGAACGCATGCAGAGCTCACAGATCAGTTGTAAATATTATGTTTAGTAGTTACTTATTCCCGATGGCTAAAAGCGACCGCAGCGAACTGTCGACTCCTTAGCAAACGTGAAACTCCATCATTTTTGGTTCACGGGTTAATTATTATATTCCTTCGGTATTTTTGAATTATTCGCCAGATGTATTTTGGGACATTGTGAGAAACCTGGCTAAAGTGTTTTTTTCGGGCCCTAAAAAGGAAGCTACGCATTTCCTTAAAGATTGTCGAGCTCACCTGCATCTGTTTCTCCAGGTCCACAATTGTTTCCTTTTGTGAAGCACGCTCGTTGTCTAGCTCATGCCGGCAAGGCACACCACCTTTTCTCAACTCAGTGTTCCGAACACATGCAGAGCTCACAGATCAGTTGTAAATATCATGTTTTGTAGTTACTTATTCCCGGTGGCTAAAGGCGACGGCAGCGAACTATCGCCTCCTTTGCAAACGTGAAACGCCATCATTGCTGGTTCACGGGTTAAATATTATAATCCTTCGGTATTTTTGTATTATTCGCCAGATTTACTTAAGGACATTGTGAGAAACATTGCTGAAGTGTTTTTTTCGGGCCCTAAAAAGGAATCCACGCATTTCCTTGAAGTTTGTGGAGCTCACCTGCATCTGTTTCTCCAGGTCCGCAATTGTTTCCTTTTGTGAGGAACGTTCGTTGTCTAGCTCCTGCGGGCAAGACACGCCACCTTTTCTCAACACTGAGTTCTGAAAGCATGCAGAGCTCACAGATCAGTTGTAAAGATCGTGTTTAGTAGTTACTTATTCCCGATGGCTAAAAGCGACGACAGCGAACTATCGTATCCTTAGCAAACGTGAAACGCCATCATTGTTGGTTCACGGGTTTATGATTATAATCCTTCGGTATTTTTGTATTATTCGCCAGGTGTACTTTAGGACATTGTGAGAAACATTGCTGCAGTGTTTTTTTTGGGGGGCCCTTAAAAGGAAGCTACGCATTTCCTTAAAGATTGTCGAGCTCACCGACATCTGTTTCTCCAGGTCCGCGATTGTTTCCTTTTGTAAAGCACGCTCGTTCTGTAGCTCCTGTGGGGAAGGCAAACCACCTTTTCGCAACACTGAGTTCTGAAAGCATGCAGAGCTCACAGATCAGTTGTAAAGATCGTGTTTAGTAGTTACTTATTCCCGATGGCTAAAAGCGACGACAGCGAACTATCGTCTCCTTAGCAAACGTGAAACGCCATCATTGTTGGTTCACGGGTTAATTGTTATAATCCTTCGGTATTTTTGTATTATTCGCCAGGTGTACTTTAGGACATTGTGTGAAACATTGCTGCAGTGTTTTTTTTTGGGGCCCTTAAAAGGAAGCTACGCATTTCCTTAAAGATTGTCGAGCTCACCTGCATCTGTTTCTCCAGGTCCGCAATTGCTTCCTTTTGTGAAGCACGCTCGTTGTCTAGCTCATGCCGGCAAGGCACACCACCTTTTCTCAACTCAGTGTTCCGAACACATGCAGAGCTCACAGATCAGTTGTAAATGTCGTGTTTAGTAGTTACTTATTCCCGGTGGCTAAAGGCGACGGCAGCGAACTATCGTCTCCTTAGCAAACGTGAAACGCCATCATTGTTGGTTCACGGGTTAATTATTATAATCCTTCGGTATTTTTGTATTATTCGCAAGATTTACTTAAGGACATTGTGAGAAACATTGCTGAAGTGTTTTTTTCGGGCCCTAAAAAGGAATCTACGCATTTCCTTGAAGTTTGTCGTGCTCACCTGCATCTGTTTCTCCAAATCCGCAATTGTTTCCTTTTGTGAGCAACGCTCCTTGTCTAGCTCCTGCGGGCAAGGAACACCACCATTTCGCAACACAGACTTCCGAACGCATGCAGAGCTCACAGATCAGTTGTAAATATCGTGTTTAGTAGTTACTTATCCCCGATGGCTAAATGCGACGGCAATGAACTATCGTCTCCTTAGCAAACGTGAAACGGCATAATTGTTGGTACACGGGTTAATTACTATAATCCTTCGGTATTTTTGAAATATTCGCCAGATGTATTTTAGGACATTGTGAGAACCCTGGCTGAAGTGTTTTTTTCGGGCCCAAGGAAGCTACGCATTTTCTTGAAGTTTGTCGAGCACACCTGCATCTGTTTCTCCAGGTCAGCAATTGTTTCCTTTTGTGAGGCACGCTCGTTGCCTAGCTCCTTCGGGCAAGACACGCCACCTTTTCGCAACACAGAGTTCTGCACGCATGCAGAGCTCACAGATCAGTTGTAAAGATCGTGTTTAGTAGTTACTTATTCCCGATGGCTAAAAGCGACGGCAGCGAACTATCGTCTCCTTAGCAAACGTGAAACGCCATCATTGTTGGTTCACGGGTTCATTATTATAATTCTTCGGTATTTTTGTATTATTCGCCAGATGTACTTTAGGACATTGTGAGAAACATTGCTGAAGTGTTTTTTCGGGCCCTAAAAACGAAGCTACGCATTTCCTTGAACTTTGTCAAGCTCACCTGCATCTGTTTCTCCTGGTCCGCAATTGTTCCCTTTTGTGAGGCACACTCGTTGTCTAGCTCCTGCGGGCAAAGAACACCACCTTTTCGCAACACAGACTTCCGAACGCATGCAGAGCTCACAGATCAGTTGTAAATATCGTGTTTAGTAGTTACTTATTCCCGATGGCTAAAAGCGACGGCAGCGAACTATCGTCTCCTTAGCAAACGTGAAACGCCATCATTATTGGTTCACTCGTTAATTATTATAATCCTTCAATGTTTTTGTATTCGCCAGATGTACTTTAGGACATTGTGAGAAACTTTGCTGAAGTGTTTTTTTTCGGGCCCTAAAAAGGAAGCTACGCCTTTCCTTGAAGTTGGTCGAGCTCACCCGCATCTGTTTCTCCTGGTCCGCAATTGTTTCCTTTTGTGTGGCACGCTCGTTGTCTAGCTCCTGCGGACAAGACACGCCACCTTTTCGCAACACAGACTTCCGAACGCATGCAGAGCTCACAAATCAGTTGTAAATATCGTGTTTAGTAGTTACTTATTCCCGATGGCTAAAAGCGACGGCAGCGAACTATAGTCTCCTTAGCAAACGTGAAACGCCATCATTCTTGGTACACGGGTAATTATTATAATCCTTCGGTATTTTTGAATTATTACCCAGATGTTGAAAGAAGTTAGGACGGCGCTAAAACGACAAAGACAAAGAGGCACGAACACAACAGGACGGGCGCCCGTCCTGTTGTGTTCGTGCCTCTTTGTCTTTGTCGTTTTAGCGCCGTCCTAACTTCTTTCAAGATATGAACCAACTAGCCCAAATCAAAGTACTTCTTTACCCAGATGTATTTTAGGACATTCTGAGAACCCTTGCTGAAGTGTTTTTTTCGGGCCCTAAAAAGGAAGCTACGCATTTCCTTGAAGTTTGTCCAGCTCACTTGCATCTGTTTCTCCAGGTCTGCAATTGTTTCCTTTTGTGAAGCACGCTCGTTGTTTTGCTCATGCCGGCAAGGCAAACCACCTTTTCTCAACTCAGAGTTCCGAAGACATGCAGAGCTCACAGATCAGTTGTAAATATCGTGTTTAGTAGTTACTTATTCCCGATGGCTAAAAGCGACGGCGGCGAACTATCGTCTCCTTAGCAAACGTGAAACGCCATCATTGTTGGTTCACGGGTTAATTATTATAATCATCCAGTATTTTTGAATGATTCGCCAGATGTATTTTAGGACATTGTGAGAAACCTGGCTGAAGTGTTTTTTTCGGGCCCTAAAAAGGAAGCTACGCATTTCCTTGAAGTTTGTCGAGCTCACCTGCATCTGTTTTTCCAGGTCCGTAATTGTTTCCTTTTCTGAGGCACGCTTGTTGTATAGCTCCTGCGGGCAAGACACACCACCTTTTCTCAACACAGAGTTCTGAACGCATGCAGAGCTCGCAGATCAGTTGTAAAGATCGTGTTTAGTAGTTACTTATTCCCGATAGCTATAAGCGACGGCAGCGAACTATAGTCTCCTTAGCAAACGTGAAACGCCATCATTGTTGGTACACGGGTTAATTATTATAATACTTCTGTATTTTTGTAGTATTCGCTAGATGTACTTTAGGCCATTGTGAGAAACATTGCTGAAGTGTTTTTTTTCGGGCCTTAAAAAGGAAGCTACGCATTTCCTTGAAGTTTGTCGCGCTCACCTGCATCTGTTTCTCCTGGTCCGCAATTGTTTCCTTTTGTGAGGCACGCTCGTTGTCAAGCTCCTGCGGGCAAGACACGCCACCTTTTCGCAACATAGAGTTCTGAACGCATGCAGAGCTCACAGATCAGTTGTAAAGATCGTGTTTAGTAGTTACTTATTCCCGATGGCTAAAAGCGACGCCAGCGAACTATCGTCTCCTCTGCAAACGTGAAACGCCATCATTGTTGGTTCACGGGTTAATTATTATAATCATCTAGTATTTTTGAATGATTCGCCAGATGTATTTTAGGACATTGTGAGAAACCTGGCTGAAGTGTTTTTTCCGGGCCCTAAAAAGGAAGCTACGCATTTCCTTGAAGTCTGTCGAGCTCACCTGCATCTGTTTCTCCTGGTACGCAATAGGTTCCTTTTGTGAGGCACGCTCGTTGTCTGGCTCCTGCGGGCAAGACACGCAACCTTTTCTCAACACAGAGTTCTGAACGCATGCAGAGCTCACAGATCAGTTGTAAAGATCGTGTTTAGTAGTTACTTATTCCCGATGGCTAAAACCGACGGAAGCGAACTATCGTCTCCTTAGCAAACGTGAAACGCCATCATTGTTGGTACACGGGTTAATTATTATAATCCTTCGGTTTATTTGTAATATTCGCCACATTTACTTTAGGAGTTTGTGAGAAAGATTGCTGAAGTGTTTTTTTCGGGCAATAAAAAGGAAGCTACGCATTTCCTTGAAGTTTGTCGAGCTCACCTGCATCTGTTTCTCCTGGTACGCAATAGGTTCCTTTTGTGAGGCACGCTGGTTGTCTAGCTCCTGCGGGCAAGGAACACCACCTTTTCGCAACACAGAGTTCTGAACGCATGCAGAGCTCACAGATCAGCTGTAATGATCGTGTTTAGTAGTTACTTATTCCCGATGGCTAAAAGCGACGGCAGCGAACTATAGTCTCCTTAGCAAACGTGAAACGCCATCATTGTGGGTACACGGGATAATTAAAATCCTTCGGTATTGTTGAATTATTCGCCAGATGTAATTTATGTCATTGTGAGGAACATTACTGAAGTGTTTTTTACGGGCCATAAAAAGGCAGCTGCGCATTTCCTTGAAGTTGTCGAGCTCACCTGCACCTGTTTCTCAAGGTCCGCAATTGTTTCCTTTTGTGAGGCACGCTCGTTGTCTAGCTCCTGCGGGGAAGACACGCCACCTTTTCGCAACAGAGACTTCCGAACGCATGCAGACCTCACAGATCAGTTGTAAATATAGTGTTTAGTAGTTACTTATTCCCGATGGATAAAAGCGACATCAGCGAACTATCGTGTCCTTAGCAAACGTGAAACGCCATCATTGTTAGTTCACGGGTTAATTATTATAATCCGTCTGTATTTTTGTATTATTCGCCAGATTACTTTAGGACATTGTGAGAAACATTGCTGAAGTGTTTTTTTCGGGCCATAAAAGGGAAGCTACGCATTTCGTTGAAGTTTGTCGAGCTCACCTGCATCTGTTTCTCCTGGTCCGCAATTGTTTCCTTTTGTGAGGCACGCTGGTTGTCTAGCTCCTGCGGGCAAGGAACAGCACCTTTTCGCTACACAGAGTTCTGAACGCATGCAGAGCTCACAGATCAGCTGTAATGATCGTGTTTAGTAGTTACTTATTCCCGACGGATAAAAGCGACGGCAGCGAATTATAGTCTCCTTAGCAAACGTGAAACGCCATCATTGTGGGTACACGGGATAATTAAAATCCTTCGGTATTGTTGAATTATTCGCCAGATGTAATTTATGTCATTGTGAGGAACATTACTGAAGTGTTTTTTACGGGCCCTAAAAAGGCAGCTGCGCATTTTCTTGAAGTTGTCGAGCTCACCTGCATCTGTTTCTCCAGGTCCGCAATTCTTTCTTTTTGTGAGGCACGCTCGTTGTCTAGGTCCTGCGGGCAAGACACGCCACCTTTTCGCAACACAGAGTTCTGAACGCATGCAGAGCTCACAGATCAGTTGTAAAGATTGTGTTTAGTAATTACTTATTCCCGATGGCTAAAAGCGACGGCAGCGAACTATAGTCTCCTTAGCAAACGTGAAACGCCATCATTGTTAGTTCACGGGTTGATTATTATAATCCTTCTGTATTTTTGTATTATTCCCCAGATGTACTTTAGGACATTGTGAGAAACATTGCTGAAGTGTTTTTTTCGGGCCATAAAAAGGAAGCTACGCATTTCCTTGAAGTTTGTCGAGCTCACCTGCATCAGTTTCTCCAGGTCTTCAATTGTTTCCTTTTGTGAGGCACGCTCGTTGTCTAGCTCCTGCGGGCAAGACACGCCACCTTTTCGCAACACAGAGTTCTGAACCCATGCAGAGCTCTCAGATCAGTTGTAAAGATCGTGTTTAGTAGTTACTTATTCCCGATGGCTTAAAACGACGGTAGCGAACTATAGTCTCCATAGAAAACGTGAGACGCCATCATTGTTGGTACACGGGTTAATTATTATAATCCTTCTATATTTTTGAATTATTCGCCAGATGTATTGTTTGGCATTGTGAGGAACATTACTGAAGTGTTTTTTACGGGCCCTAAAAAGGCAGCTGCGCATTTCTTTCAAGTTGTCGAGCTCACCTGCATCTGTTTCTCCAGGTCCGCAATTGTTTCCTTTTGTGAGGCAAGCTCGTTGTCTAGCTCCTGCGGACAAGACACGCCACCTTTTCGCAACACAGACTTCCGAACGCATGCAGAGCTCACAGATCAGTTGTATATATCGTGTTTAGTAGTTATTCTCGATGGCTAAAAGCGACGGCAGCGAACTATAGTCTCCTTAGCAAACGTGAAAAGCCATCATTGTTGGTTCACGGGTAAATATTATAATCCTTCGGTATTTTTTAATTATTCGCCAGATGTATTTTAGAACATTTTGAGAAACCTGGTTGAAGTGTTTTTTTCGGGCCCTAAAAAGGAAGCTACGCATTTTCTTGAAGTTTGTCGAGCTCACCTGCATCTGTTTCTCCAGGTCTGCAATTGTGTCCTTTTGTGAGGCACGCTCGTTGTCTAGCTCCGGCGGGCAAGACACGCCAACTTTTCGCAACACAGACTTCCGAACGCATGCAGAGCTCACAGATCAGTAGTAAAGATCGTGTTTAGTAGTTAGTTATTCCCGATGGCTATAAGCGACGAGAGCGAACTATAGTCTTCTTAGCAATCGTTAAACGCCATCATTGTTAGTACACGGGTTAATTATTATAATCCTTCAGTTTTTTTGAATTATTCGCCAGTTGTATTTTAGGACATTGTGAAAACCACGGCTGAAGTGTTTTTTTCGGGACCTAAAAAGGAAGCTACGCATTTTCTTGAAGTTTTTCGAGCTCACCTGCATCTGTTTCTCCAGGTCCGCAATTGTTTCCTTTTGTGAGGCACGCTCGTTGTCTAGCTCCTTCGGGAGACACGCCACCTTTTCGCAACACAGAGTTCTGAACGCATGCAGAGCTCACATATCAGTTGTTAAGATCGTGTTTAGTAGTTACCTTTTCCCGATGGCTAAAAAGCGACGGCAGCGAACTATAGTCTCCTTAGCAAACGCGAAACGCCATCATTGTTGGTTCGCGGGTTAATTACTATAATCCTTCGGTATTTTTGAATTCTTCGCCAGATGTATTTTAGGACATTGCGAGAAACCTGGCTGAAGTGTCTTTTAAGGCCCTCAAAAGGAAGCTACGCATTTCCTTGAAATTTGTCGAGCTCACCTTCATCTGTTTCTCTAGGTCCGCAATTGTTTCCTTTTGTGAGGCACGCTCGTTGTCTAGGTCCTGCGGGCAAGACACGCCAACTTTTCGCAACACAGAGTTCTGAACGCATGCAGAGCTCACAGATCAGTTGTAAAGATCGTGTTTAGTAGTTAGTTATTCCCGATGGCTATAAGCGACGAGAGCGAACTATAGTCTTCTTAGCAAACATGAAACGCCATAATTGTTGGTTCACGGGTTAATTATTATATTTCTTCGGTATTTTTTATTTATTCGCCAGATGTATTTTAGGACATTGTGAGAAACCTGGCTGAAGTGTTTTTTTCGGGCCCTAAAAAGGAAGCTACGCATTTCCTTGAAGTTTGTGGAGCTCACCTGCATCTGTTTCTCCAGGTCCGCAATTGTTTCCTTTTGTGAGGCACGCTCGTTGTCTAGCTCCTGCGGGCAAGGAACACCACCTTTTCGAAACACAGAGTTCTGAACGCATGCAGAGCTCACAGATCACTGTTAAGTATCGTGTTTAGTAGTTACTTATTCCCGATGGCTAAAAGCGACGGCAGCGAACAATAGTCTCCTTAGCAAACGTGAAACGCCATCATTGTTAGTTCACAGGTTAACTATTATAATCCTTCTGTATTTTTGTATTATTCGCCAGATGTAGTTTAGGACATTGTGAGAAACATTGCTGAAGTGTTTTTTTCGGGCCATCAAAAGGAAGCTACGCATTTCCTTGAAGTTTGTCGAGCTCACCTGCATCAGTTTCTCCAGGTCTGCAATTGTTTCCTTATGTGAGGCACGCTCGTTGTCTAGCTCCTGCGGGCAAGACACGCCACCTTTTCGCAACACAGAGTTCTGAACGCATGCAGAGCTCACAGATCAGTTGTAAAGATCGTGTTTATTAGTTACTTATTCCCGATGGCATAAAGCGACGGTAGCGTACTATAGTCTCCTTAGCAAACGTGAAACGCCATCATTGTTGGTACACGGGTTAAATCCTTCAGTATTTTTGGATTATTCGCCAGATGTATTTTATGGCATTGTGAGGAACATTACTGAAGTGTTTTTACGGGCCCTAAAAAGGCAGCTGCGCATTTTCTTGAATTTGTCGAGCTCACCTGCATCTGTTTCTTAACGTCCGCAATTGTTTCCTTTTGTGAGGCAACTCGTTGTCTAGCTCCTGCGGACAAGACACGCCACCTTTTCGCAACACAGACTTCCGAACGCATGCAGAGCTCACAGATCAGTTGTAAATATCGTGTTTAGTGGTTATTCTCGATGGCTAAAAGCGACGGCAGCGAACTATAGTCTCCTTAGCAAACGTGAAACGCCATAATTATTGGTTCACGGGTTAGTTATTATAATCCTTCGGTATTTTTGAATTATTCGCCAGATGTATTTTAGCACATTGTGAGAAACTTGGATGAAGTGTTTTTTTTCGGGCCCTAAAAAGGAAGCTACGCATTTCCTTGAAGTTTGTCGAGCTCACCTGCATCTGTTTCTCCAGGTCTCCAATTGTTTCCTTTTGTGAGGCACGCTCGTTGTCTAGCTCCTGCGCGCAAGGAACACCACCTTTTCGCAACACAGACTTCCGAACGCATGGAGAGCTCACAGATAAGTTCTAAATATCGTGTTTAGTAGTTACCTATTCCCGATGGCTAAAAGCGACCGCAGCGAACTGTCGTCTCCTTAGCAAACGTGAAACGCCATCATTGTTGGTTCACGGGTTAATTATTATATTCCTTCGGTATTTTTGAATTATTCGCCAGATGTATTTTCGGACATTGTGAGAAACCTGGCTAAAGTGTTTTTTCGGGCCCTAAAAAGGAAGCTACGCATTTCCTTAAAGATTGTCGAACTCACCTGCATCTGTTTCTCCAGGTCCGCAATTGTTTCCTTTTGTGAAGCACGCTCGTTGTCTACCTCATGCCGGCAAGGCACACCACCTTTTCTCAACTCAGTGTTCCGAACACATGCAGAGCTCACAGATCAGTTGTAAATATTGTGTTTAGTAGTTACTTATTCCCGATGGCTAAAAGCGACGGCAGCGAACTATCGTCTCCTTAGCAAACATGAAATGCCATCATTGTTGGTTCACGGGTTAACTATTATAATCCTTCGGTATTTTTGTATTATTCGCCAGATGTACTTTAGGACATTGTGAGAAACTGTGCTGAAGTGTTTTTTTTCGGGTCTAAAAAGGAAGCTACGCATTTCCTTAAAGATTGTCGAGCTCACCTGCATCTGTTTCTCCAGGTCCATGATTGTTTCCTTTTGTAAGGCACGCTCGTTGTCTAGCTCCTGCGGGCAAGACACGCCACCTTTTCTCAACACAGAGTTCTGAACGCATGCAGAGCTCACAGATCAGTTGTAAATATCATGTTCAGTAGTTACTTATTCCCGATGGCTAAAAGCGACCGCAGCGAACTGTCGTCTCCTTAGCAAACGTGAAACGCCATCATTGTTGGTTCACGGGTTAATTATTATAATCCTTCGGTATTTTTGAATTATTCGCCAGATGTATTTCGGGACATTGTGAGAAACCTGGCTAAAGTGTTTTTTTCGGGCCCTAAAAAGGAAGCTACGCATTTCCTTAAAGATTGTCGAGCTCACCTGCATCTGTTTCTCCAGGTCCGCAATTGTTTCCTTTTGTGAAGCACGCTCGTTGTCTAGCTCATGCCGGCAAGGCACACCACCTTTTCTCAACTCAGAGTTCCGAACACATGCAGAGCTCACAGATCAGTTGTAAATATCGTGTTTAGTAGTTACTTATTCTCGGTGGTTAAAGGCGACGGCAGCGAACTATCGTCTTCTTAGCAAACGTGAAACGCCAACATTGTTGGTACACGGGTTAATTATTATAATCCTTCGGTATTTTTGAATTATTCGCCAGATGTATTTTTTGATATTGTGAGGAACATTACTGAAGTGTTTTTTACGGGCCCTAAAAAGGCAGCTGCGCATTTCCTTGAAGTTGTCGAGCTCACCTGCATCTGTTTCTCCAGGTCCGCAATTGCTTCCTTTTGTGAGGCACGCTCTTTGTCTAGCTCCTGCGGGCAAGACACGCACCTTTTCGCAACACAGATTTCCGAACGCATGCAGAGCTCACAGATGCGTTGTAAATATCGTGTTTAGTAGTTACTTATTCCCAATGGCTAAAAGCGTCGGCAGCGAACTTACTCTCCTTAGTATAATTGAAACGCCATCATTGTTGGTTCACGGGTGTATTATTATAATCCTTCGGTACTTTTGAATTATTCGCCAGATGTATTTTAGGACATTGTGAGAAACCTGGATGAAGTGTTTTTTTCGGGCCCTAAAAAGGAAGCTACGCATTTCCTTGAAGTTTGTCGAGCTGACCTGCATCTGTTTCTCCAGGTCCGTAATTGTTTCCTTTTGTGAGGCACGCTCCTTGTCTAGCTCCTGCGGGCAAGGCAAATTACCTTTTCGCAACACAGAGTTCCGAACGCATGCAGAGCTCACAGATCAGTTGTAAATATTATGTTTAGTAGTTACTTATTCCCGATGGCTAAAAGCGACCGCAGCGAACTGTCGACTCCTTAGCAAACGTGAAACTCCATCATTTTTGGTTCACGGGTTAATTATTATATTCCTTCGGTATTTTTGAATTATTCGCCAGATGTATTTTGGGACATTGTGAGAAACCTGGCTAAAGTGTTTTTTTCGGGCCCTAAAAAGGAAGCTACGCATTTCCTTAAAGATTGTCGAGCTCACCTGCATCTGTTTCTCCAGGTCCACAATTGTTTCCTTTTGTGAAGCACGCTCGTTGTCTAGCTCATGCCGGCAAGGCACACCACCTTTTCTCAACTCAGTGTTCCGAACACATGCAGAGCTCACAGATCAGTTGTAAATATCATGTTTTGTAGTTACTTATTCCCGGTGGCTAAAGGCGACGGCAGCGAACTATCGCCTCCTTTGCAAACGTGAAACGCCATCATTGCTGGTTCACGGGTTAAATATTATAATCCTTCGGTATTTTTGTATTATTCGCCAGATTTACTTAAGGACATTGTGAGAAACATTGCTGAAGTGTTTTTTTCGGGCCCTAAAAAGGAATCCACGCATTTCCTTGAAGTTTGTGGAGCTCACCTGCATCTGTTTCTCCAGGTCCGCAATTGTTTCCTTTTGTGAGGAACGTTCGTTGTCTAGCTCCTGCGGGCAAGACACGCCACCTTTTCTCAACACTGAGTTCTGAAAGCATGCAGAGCTCACAGATCAGTTGTAAAGATCGTGTTTAGTAGTTACTTATTCCCGATGGCTAAAAGCGACGACAGCGAACTATCGTCTCCTTAGCAAACGTGAAACGCCATCATTGTTGGTTCACGGGTTTATGATTATAATCCTTCGGTATTTTTGTATTATTCGCCAGGTGTACTTTAGGACATTGTGAGAAACATTGCTGCAGTGTTTTTTTTGGGGGGCCCTTAAAAGGAAGCTACGCATTTCCTTAAAGATTGTCGAGCTCACCGGCATCTGTTTCTCCAGGTCCGCGATTGTTTCCTTTTGTAAAGCACGCTCGTTCTGTAGCTCCTGTGGGGAAGGCAAACCACCTTTTCGCAACACTGAGTTCTGAAAGCATGCAGAGCTCACAGATCAGTTGTAAAGATCGTGTTTAGTAGTTACTTATTCCCGATGGCTAAAAGCGACGACAGCGAACTATCGTCTCCTTAGCAAACGTGAAACGCCATCATTGTTGGTTCACGGGTTAATTGTTATAATCCTTCGGTATTTTTGTATTATTCGCCAGGTGTACTTTAGGACATTGTGTGAAACATTGCTGCAGTGTTTTTTTTTGGGGCCCTTAAAAGGAAGCTACGCATTTCCTTAAAGATTGTCGAGCTCACCTGCATCTGTTTCTCCAGGTCCGCAATTGCTTCCTTTTGTGAAGCACGCTCGTTGTCTAGCTCATGCCGGCAAGGCACACCACCTTTTCTCAACTCAGTGTTCCGAACACATGCAGAGCTCACAGATCAGTTGTAAATGTCGTGTTTAGTAGTTACTTATTCCCGGTGGCTAAAGGCGACGGCAGCGAACTATCGTCTCCTTAGCAAACGTGAAACGCCATCATTGTTGGTTCACGGGTTAATTATTATAATCCTTCGGTATTTTTGTATTATTCGCAAGATTTACTTAAGGACATTGTGAGAAACATTGCTGAAGTGTTTTTTTCGGGCCCTAAAAAGGAATCTACGCATTTCCTTGAAGTTTGTCGTGCTCACCTGCATCTGTTTCTCCAAATCCGCAATTGTTTCCTTTTGTGAGCAACGCTCCTTGTCTAGCTCCTGCGGGCAAGGAACACCACCATTTCGCAACACAGACTTCCGAACGCATGCAGAGCTCACAGATCAGTTGTAAATATCGTGTTTAGTAGTTACTTATCCCCGATGGCTAAATGCGACGGCAATGAACTATCGTCTCCTTAGCAAACGTGAAACGGCATAATTGTTGGTACACGGGTTAATTACTATAATCCTTCGGTATTTTTGAAATATTCGCCAGATGTATTTTAGGACATTGTGAGAACCCTGGCTGAAGTGTTTTTTTCGGGCCCAAGGAAGCTACGCATTTTCTTGAAGTTTGTCGAGCACACCTGCATCTGTTTCTCCAGGTCAGCAATTGTTTCCTTTTGTGAGGCACGCTCGTTGCCTAGCTCCTTCGGGCAAGACACGCCACCTTTTCGCAACACAGAGTTCTGCACGCATGCAGAGCTCACAGATCAGTTGTAAAGATCGTGTTTAGTAGTTACTTATTCCCGATGGCTAAAAGCGACGGCAGCGAACTATCGTCTCCTTAGCAAACGTGAAACGCCATCATTGTTGGTTCACGGGTTCATTATTATAATTCTTCGGTATTTTTGTATTATTCGCCAGATGTACTTTAGGACATTGTGAGAAACATTGCTGAAGTGTTTTTTCGGGCCCTAAAAACGAAGCTACGCATTTCCTTGAACTTTGTCAAGCTCACCTGCATCTGTTTCTCCTGGTCCGCAATTGTTCCCTTTTGTGAGGCACACTCGTTGTCTAGCTCCTGCGGGCAAAGAACACCACCTTTTCGCAACACAGACTTCCGAACGCATGCAGAGCTCACAGATCAGTTGTAAATATCGTGTTTAGTAGTTACTTATTCCCGATGGCTAAAAGCGACGGCAGCGAACTATCGTCTCCTTAGCAAACGTGAAACGCCATCATTATTGGTTCACTCGTTAATTATTATAATCCTTCAATGTTTTTGTATTCGCCAGATGTACTTTAGGACATTGTGAGAAACTTTGCTGAAGTGTTTTTTTTCGGGCCCTAAAAAGGAAGCTACGCCTTTCCTTGAAGTTGGTCGAGCTCACCCGCATCTGTTTCTCCTGGTCCGCAATTGTTTCCTTTTGTGTGGCACGCTCGTTGTCTAGCTCCTGCGGACAAGACACGCCACCTTTTCGCAACACAGACTTCCGAACGCATGCAGAGCTCACAAATCAGTTGTAAATATCGTGTTTAGTAGTTACTTATTCCCGATGGCTAAAAGCGACGGCAGCGAACTATAGTCTCCTTAGCAAACGTGAAACGCCATCATTCTTGGTACACGGGTAATTATTATAATCCTTCGGTATTTTTGAATTATTACCCAGATGTATTTTAGGACATTCTGAGAACCCTTGCTGAAGTGTTTTTTTCGGGCCCTAAAAAGGAAGCTACGCATTTCCTTGAAGTTTGTCCAGCTCACTTGCATCTGTTTCTCCAGGTCTGCAATTGTTTCCTTTTGTGAAGCACGCTCGTTGTTTTGCTCATGCCGGCAAGGCAAACCACCTTTTCTCAACTCAGAGTTCCGAAGACATGCAGAGCTCACAGATCAGTTGTAAATATCGTGTTTAGTAGTTACTTATTCCCGATGGCTAAAAGCGACGGCGGCGAACTATCGTCTCCTTAGCAAACGTGAAACGCCATCATTGTTGGTTCACGGGTTAATTATTATAATCATCCAGTATTTTTGAATGATTCGCCAGATGTATTTTAGGACATTGTGAGAAACCTGGCTGAAGTGTTTTTTTCGGGCCCTAAAAAGGAAGCTACGCATTTCCTTGAAGTTTGTCGAGCTCACCTGCATCTGTTTTTCCAGGTCCGTAATTGTTTCCTTTTCTGAGGCACGCTTGTTGTATAGCTCCTGCGGGCAAGACACACCACCTTTTCTCAACACAGAGTTCTGAACGCATGCAGAGCTCGCAGATCAGTTGTAAAGATCGTGTTTAGTAGTTACTTATTCCCGATAGCTATAAGCGACGGCAGCGAACTATAGTCTCCTTAGCAAACGTGAAACGCCATCATTGTTGGTACACGGGTTAATTATTATAATACTTCTGTATTTTTGTAGTATTCGCTAGATGTACTTTAGGCCATTGTGAGAAACATTGCTGAAGTGTTTTTTTTCGGGCCTTAAAAAGGAAGCTACGCATTTCCTTGAAGTTTGTCGCGCTCACCTGCATCTGTTTCTCCTGGTCCGCAATTGTTTCCTTTTGTGAGGCACGCTCGTTGTCAAGCTCCTGCGGGCAAGACACGCCACCTTTTCGCAACATAGAGTTCTGAACGCATGCAGAGCTCACAGATCAGTTGTAAAGATCGTGTTTAGTAGTTACTTATTCCCGATGGCTAAAAGCGACGCCAGCGAACTATCGTCTCCTCTGCAAACGTGAAACGCCATCATTGTTGGTTCACGGGTTAATTATTATAATCATCCAGTATTTTTGAATGATTCGCCAGATGTATTTTAGGACATTGTGAGAAACCTGGCTGAAGTGTTTTTTCCGGGCCCTAAAAAGGAAGCTACGCATTTCCTTGAAGTCTGTCGAGCTCACCTGCATCTGTTTCTCCTGGTACGCAATAGGTTCCTTTTGTGAGGCACGCTCGTTGTCTGGCTCCTGCGGGCAAGACACGCAACCTTTTCTCAACACAGAGTTCTGAACGCATGCAGAGCTCACAGATCAGTTGTAAAGATCGTGTTTAGTAGTTACTTATTCCCGATGGCTAAAACCGACGGAAGCGAACTATCGTCTCCTTAGCAAACGTGAAACGCCATCATTGTTGGTACACGGGTTAATTATTATAATCCTTCGGTTTATTTGTAATATTCGCCACATTTACTTTAGGAGTTTGTGAGAAAGATTGCTGAAGTGTTTTTTTCGGGCAATAAAAAGGAAGCTACGCATTTCCTTGAAGTTTGTCGAGCTCACCTGCATCTGTTTCTCCTGGTACGCAATAGGTTCCTTTTGTGAGGCACGCTGGTTGTCTAGCTCCTGCGGGCAAGGAACACCACCTTTTCGCAACACAGAGTTCTGAACGCATGCAGAGCTCACAGATCAGCTGTAATGATCGTGTTTAGTAGTTACTTATTCCCGATGGCTAAAAGCGACGGCAGCGAACTATAGTCTCCTTAGCAAACGTGAAACGCCATCATTGTGGGTACACGGGATAATTAAAATCCTTCGGTATTGTTGAATTATTCGCCAGATGTAATTTATGTCATTGTGAGGAACATTACTGAAGTGTTTTTTACGGGCCATAAAAAGGCAGCTGCGCATTTCCTTGAAGTTGTCGAGCTCACCTGCACCTGTTTCTCAAGGTCCGCAATTGTTTCCTTTTGTGAGGCACGCTCGTTGTCTAGCTCCTGCGGGGAAGACACGCCACCTTTTCGCAACAGAGACTTCCGAACGCATGCAGACCTCACAGATCAGTTGTAAATATAGTGTTTAGTAGTTACTTATTCCCGATGGATAAAAGCGACATCAGCGAACTATCGTGTCCTTAGCAAACGTGAAACGCCATCATTGTTAGTTCACGGGTTAATTATTATAATCCGTCTGTATTTTTGTATTATTCGCCAGATTACTTTAGGACATTGTGAGAAACATTGCTGAAGTGTTTTTTTCGGGCCATAAAAGGGAAGCTACGCATTTCGTTGAAGTTTGTCGAGCTCACCTGCATCTGTTTCTCCTGGTCCGCAATTGTTTCCTTTTGTGAGGCACGCTGGTTGTCTAGCTCCTGCGGGCAAGGAACAGCACCTTTTCGCTACACAGAGTTCTGAACGCATGCAGAGCTCACAGATCAGCTGTAATGATCGTGTTTAGTAGTTACTTATTCCCGACGGATAAAAGCGACGGCAGCGAATTATAGTCTCCTTAGCAAACGTGAAACGCCATCATTGTGGGTACACGGGATAATTAAAATCCTTCGGTATTGTTGAATTATTCGCCAGATGTAATTTATGTCATTGTGAGGAACATTACTGAAGTGTTTTTTACGGGCCCTAAAAAGGCAGCTGCGCATTTTCTTGAAGTTGTCGAGCTCACCTGCATCTGTTTCTCCAGGTCCGCAATTCTTTCTTTTTGTGAGGCACGCTCGTTGTCTAGGTCCTGCGGGCAAGACACGCCACCTTTTCGCAACACAGAGTTCTGAACGCATGCAGAGCTCACAGATCAGTTGTAAAGATCGTGTTTAGTAATTACTTATTCCCGATGGCTAAAAGCGACGGCAGCGAACTATAGTCTCCTTAGCAAACGTGAAACGCCATCATTGTTAGTTCACGGGTTGATTATTATAATCCTTCTGTATTTTTGTATTATTCCCCAGATGTACTTTAGGACATTGTGAGAAACATTGCTGAAGTGTTTTTTTCGGGCCATAAAAAGGAAGCTACGCATTTCCTTGAAGTTTGTCGAGCTCACCTGCATCAGTTTCTCCAGGTCTTCAATTGTTTCCTTTTGTGAGGCACGCTCGTTGTCTAGCTCCTGCGGGCAAGACACGCCACCTTTTCGCAACACAGAGTTCTGAACCCATGCAGAGCTCACAGATCAGTTGTAAAGATCGTGTTTAGTAGTTACTTATTCCCGATGGCTTAAAACGACGGTAGCGAACTATAGTCTCCATAGAAAACGTGAGACGCCATCATTGTTGGTACACGGGTTAATTATTATAATCCTTCTATATTTTTGAATTATTCGCCAGATGTATTGTTTGGCATTGTGAGGAACATTACTGAAGTGTTTTTTACGGGCCCTAAAAAGGCAGCTGCGCATTTCTTTCAAGTTGTCGAGCTCACCTGCATCTGTTTCTCCAGGTCCGCAATTGTTTCCTTTTGTGAGGCAAGCTCGTTGTCTAGCTCCTGCGGACAAGACACGCCACCTTTTCGCAACACAGACTTCCGAACGCATGCAGAGCTCACAGATCAGTTGTATATATCGTGTTTAGTAGTTATTCTCGATGGCTAAAAGCGACGGCAGCGAACTATAGTCTCCTTAGCAAACGTGAAAAGCCATCATTGTTGGTTCACGGGTAAATATTATAATCCTTCGGTATTTTTTAATTATTCGCCAGATGTATTTTAGAACATTTTGAGAAACCTGGTTGAAGTGTTTTTTTCGGGCCCTAAAAAGGAAGCTACGCATTTTCTTGAAGTTTGTCGAGCTCACCTGCATCTGTTTCTCCAGGTCTGCAATTGTGTCCTTTTGTGAGGCACGCTCGTTGTCTAGCTCCGGCGGGCAAGACACGCCAACTTTTCGCAACACAGACTTCCGAACGCATGCAGAGCTCACAGATCAGTAGTAAAGATCGTGTTTAGTAGTTAGTTATTCCCGATGGCTATAAGCGACGAGAGCGAACTATAGTCTTCTTAGCAATCGTTAAACGCCATCATTGTTAGTACACGGGTTAATTATTATAATCCTTCAGTTTTTTTGAATTATTCGCCAGTTGTATTTTAGGACATTGTGAAAACCACGGCTGAAGTGTTTTTTTCGGGACCTAAAAAGGAAGCTACGCATTTTCTTGAAGTTTTTCGAGCTCACCTGCATCTGTTTCTCCAGGTCCGCAATTGTTTCCTTTTGTGAGGCACGCTCGTTGTCTAGCTCCTTCGGGAGACACGCCACCTTTTCGCAACACAGAGTTCTGAACGCATGCAGAGCTCACATATCAGTTGTTAAGATCGTGTTTAGTAGTTACCTTTTCCCGATGGCTAAAAAGCGACGGCAGCGAACTATAGTCTCCTTAGCAAACGCGAAACGCCATCATTGTTGGTTCGCGGGTTAATTACTATAATCCTTCGGTATTTTTGAATTCTTCGCCAGATGTATTTTAGGACATTGCGAGAAACCTGGCTGAAGTGTCTTTTAAGGCCCTAAAAAGGAAGCTACGCATTTCCTTGAAATTTGTCGAGCTCACCTTCATCTGTTTCTCTAGGTCCGCAATTGTTTCCTTTTGTGAGGCACGCTCGTTGTCTAGGTCCTGCGGGCAAGACACGCCAACGTTTCGCAACACAGAGTTCTGAACGCATGCAGAGCTCACAGATCAGTTGTAAAGATCGTGTTTAGTAGTTAGTTATTCCCGATGGCTATAAGCGACGAGAGCGAACTATAGTCTTCTTAGCAAACATGAAACGCCATAATTGTTGGTTCACGGGTTAATTATTATATTTCTTCGGTATTTTTTATTTATTCGCCAGATGTATTTTAGGACATTGTGAGAAACCTGGCTGAAGTGTTTTTTTCGGGCCCTAAAAAGGAAGCTACGCATTTCCTTGAAGTTTGTGGAGCTCACCTGCATCTGTTTCTCCAGGTCCGCAATTGTTTCCTTTTGTGAGGCACGCTCGTTGTTTTGCTCATGCCGGCAAGGCAAACCACCTTTTCTCAACTCAGAGTTCCGAAGACATGCAGAGCTCACACATCAGTTGTAAATATCGTGTTTAGTAGTTACTTATTCCCGATGGCTAAAAGCGACGGCGGCGAACTATCGTCTCCTTAGCAAACGTGAAACGCCATCATTGTTGGTTCACGGGTTAATTATTATAATCATCCAGTATTTTTGAATGATTCGCCAGATGTATTTTAGGACATTGTGAGAAACCTGGCTGAAGTGTTTTTTTCGGGCCCTAAAAAGGAAGCTACGCATTTCCTTGAAGTTTGTCGAGCTCACCTGCATCTGTTTTTCCAGGTCCGTAATTGTTTCCTTTTCTGAGGCACGCTTGTTGTATAGCTCCTGCGGGCAAGACACACCACCTTTTCTCAACACAGAGTTCTGAACGCATGCAGAGCTCGCAGATCAGTTGTAAAGATCGTGTTTAGTAGTTACTTATTCCCGATAGCTATAAGCGACGGCAGCGAACTATAGTCTCCTTAGCAAACGTGAAACGCCATCATTGTTGGTACACGGGTTAATTATTATAATACTTCTGTATTTTGGTAGTATTCGCTAGATGTACTTTAGGCCATTGTGAGAAACATTGCTGAAGTGTTTTTTTCGGGCCTTAAAAAGGAAGCTACGCATTTCCTTGAAGTTTGTCGCGCTCACCTGCATCTGTTTCTCCTGGTCCGCAATTGTTTCCTTTTGTGAGGCACGCTCGTTGTCAAGCTCCTGCGGGCAAGACACGCCACCTTTTCGCAACATAGAGTTCCGAACGCATGCAGAGCTCACAGATCAGTTGTAAAGATCGTGTTTAGTAGTTACTTATTCCCGATGGCTAAAAGCGACGCCAGCGAACTATCGTCTCCTCTAGCAAACGTGAAACGCCATCATTGTTGGTTCACGGGTTAATTATTATAATCCTCCGGTATTTTTGAATGATTCGCCAGATGTATTTTAGGACATTGTGAGAAACCTGGCTGAAGTGTTTTTTCCGGGCCCTAAAAAGGAAGCTACGCATTTCCTTGAAGTTTGTCGAGCTCACCTGCATCTGTTTCTCCTGGTACGCAATAGGTTCCTTTTGTGAGGCACGCTCGTTGTCTGGCTCCTGCGGGCAAGACACGCAACCTTTTCTCAACACAGAGTTCTGAACGCATGCAGAGCTCACAGATCAGTTGTAAAGATCGTGTTTAGTAGTTACTTATTCCCGATGGCTAAAACCGACAAAAGCGAACTATCGTCTCCTTAGCAAACGTGAAACGCCATCATTGTTGGTACACGGGTTAATTATTATAATCCTTCGGTTTATTTGTAATATTCGCCACATTTACTTTAGGAGTTTGTGAGAAAGATTGCTGAAGTGTTTTTTTCGGGCAATAAAAAGGAAGCTACGCATTTCCTTGAAGTTTGTCGAGCTCACCTGCATCTGTTTCTCCTGGTACGCAATAGGTTCCTTTTGTGAGGCACGCTGGTTGTCTAGCTCCTGCGGGCAAGGAACACCACCTTTTCGCAACACAGAGTTCTGAACGCATGCAGAGCTCACAGATCAGCTGTAAATGATCGTGTTTAGTAGTTACTTATTCCCGATGGCTAAAAGCGACGGCAGCGAACTATAGTCTCCTTAGCAAACGTGAAACGCCATCATTGTGGGTACACGGGATAATTAAAATCCTTCGGTATTGTTGAATTATTCGCCAGATGTAATTTATGTCATTGTGAGGAACATTACTGAAGTGTTTTTTACGGGCCATAAAAAGGCAGCTGCGCATTTCCTTGAAGTTGTCGAGCTCACCTGCACCTGTTTCTCAAGGTCCGCAATTGTTTCCTTTTGTGAGGCACGCTCGTTGTCTAGCTCCTGCGGGGAAGACACGCCACCTTTTCGCAACAGAGACTTCCGAACGCATGCAGACCTCACAGATCAGTTGTAAATATAGTGTTTAGTAGTTACTTATTCCCGATGGATAAAAGCGACATCAGCGAACTATCGTGTCCTTAGCAAACGTGAAACGCCATCATTGTTAGTTCACGGGTTAATTATTATAATCCGTCGGTATTTTTGTATTATTCGCCAGATGTACTTTAGGACATTGTGAGAAACATTGCTGAAGTGTTTTTTTCGGGCCATAAAAGGGAAGCTACGCATTTCGTTGAAGTTTGTCGAGCTCACCTGCATCTGTTTCTCCAGGTCCGCAATTGTTTCCTTTTGTGAGGCACGCTGGTTGTCTAGCTCCTGCGGGCAAGGAACACGCACCTTTTCGCAACACAGAGTTCTGAACGCATGCAGAGCTCACAGATCAGCTGTAAATGATCGTGTTTAGTAGTTACTTATTCCCGACGGCTAAAAGCGACGGCAGCGAACTATAGTCTCCTTAGCAAACGTGAAACGCCATCATTGTGGGTACACGGGATAATTAAAATCCTTCGGTATTGTTGAATTATTCGCCAGATGTAATTTAGGTCATTGTGAGGAACATTACTGAAGTGTTTTTTACGGGCCCTAAAAAGGCAGCTGCGCATTTCCTTGAAGTTGTCGAGCTCACCTGCATCTGTTTCTCCAGGTCCGCAATTGTTTCCTTTTGTGAGGCACGCTCGTTGTCTAGGTCCTGCGGGCAAGACACGCCACCTTTTCGCAACACAGAGTTCTGAACGCATGCAGAGCTCACAGATCAGTTGTAAAGATCGTGTTTAGTAATTACTTATTCCCGATGGCTAAAAGCGACGGCAGCGAACTATAGTCTCCTTAGCAAACGTGAAACGCCATCATTGTTAGTTCACGGGTTGATTATTATAATCCTTCTGTATTTTTGTATTATTCCCCAGATGTACTTTAGGACATTGTGAGAAACATTGCTGAAGTGTTTTTTTCGGGCCATAAAAAGGAAGCTACGCATTTCCTTGAAGTTTGTCGAGCTCACCTGCATCAGTTTCTCCAGGTCTTCAATTGTTTCCTTTTGTGAGGCACGCTCGTTGTCTAGCTCCTGCGGGCAAGACACGCCACCTTTTCGCAACACAGAGTTCTGAACCCATGCAGAGCTCACAGATCAGTTGTAAAGATCGTGTTTAGTAGTTACTTATTCCCGATGGCTTAAAAGCGACGGTAGCGAACTATAGTCTCCATAGAAAACGTGAGACGCCATCATTGTTGGTACACGGGTTAATTATTATAATCCTTCTATATTTTTGAATTATTCGCCAGATGTATTGTTTGGCGTTGTGAGGAACATTACTGAAGTGTTTTTTACGGGCCCTAAAAAGGCAGCTGCGCATTTCTTTCAAGTTGTCGAGCTCACCTGCATCTGTTTCTCCAGGTCCGCAATTGTTTCCTTTTGTGAGGCAAGCTCGTTGTCTAGCTCCTGCGGACAAGACACGCCACCTTTTCGCAACACAGACTTCCGAACGCATGCAGAGCTCACAGATCAGTTGTATATATCGTGTTTAGTAGTTATTCTCGATGGCTAAAAGCGACGGCAGCGAACTATAGTCTCCTTAGCAAACGTGAAAAGCCATCATTGTTGGTTCACGGGTAAATATTATAATCCTTCGGTGTTTTTTAATTATTCGCCAGATGTATTTTAGAACATTTTGAGAAACCTGGTTGAAGTGTTTTTTTCGGGCACTAAAAAGGAAGCTACGCATTTTCTTGAAGTTTGTCGAGCTCACCTGCATCTGTTTCTCCAGGTCTGCAATTGTGTCCTTTTGTGAGGCACGCTCGTTGTCTAGCTCCGGCGGGCAAGACACGCCAACTTTTCGCAACACAGACTTCCGAACGCATGCAGAGCTCACAGATCAGTAGTAAAGATCGTGTTTAGTAGTTAGTTATTCCCGATGGCTATAAGCGACGAGAGCGAACTATAGTCTTCTTAGCAATCGTTAAACGCCATCATTGTTAGTACACGGGTTAATTATTATAATCCTTCAGTATTTTTGAATTATTCGCCAGTTGTATTTTAGGACATTGTGAGAAACCACGGCTGAAGTGTTTTTTTCGGGCCCTAAAAAGGAAGCTACGCATTTTCTTGAAGTTTGTCGAGCTCACCTGCATCTGTTTCTCCAGGTCCGCAATTGTTTCCTTTTGTGAGGCACGCTCGTTGTCTAGCTCCTTCGGGAGACACGCCACCTTTTCGCAACACAGAGTTCTGAACGCATGCAGAGCTCACATATCAGTTGTTAAGATCGTGTTTAGTAGTTACCTTTTCCCGATGGCTAAAAAGCGACGGCAGCGAACTATAGTCTCCTTAGCAAACGCGAAACGCCATCATTGTTGGTTCGCGGGTTAATTACTATAATCCTTCGGTATTTTTGAATTCTTCGCCAGATGTACTTTAGGACATTGCGAGAAACCTGGCTGAAGTGTCTTTTAAGGCCCTAAAAAGGAAGCTACGCATTTCCTTGAAATTTGTCGAGCTCACCTTCATCTGTTTCTCTAGGTCCGCAATTGTTTCCTTTTGTGAGGCACGCTCGTTGTCTAGGTCCTGCGGGCAAGACACGCCAACGTTTCGCAACACAGAGTTCTGAACGCATGCAGAGCTCACAGATCAGTTGTAAAGATCGTGTTTAGTAGTTAGTTATTCCCGATGGCTATAAGCGACGAGAGCGAACTATAGTCTTCTTAGCAAACATGAAACGCCATAATTGTTGGTTCACGGGTTAATTATTATATTTCTTCGGTATTTTTTATTTATTCGCCAGATGTATTTTAGGACATTGTGAGAAACCTGGCTGAAGTGTTTTTTTCGGGCCCTAAAAAGGAAGCTACGCATTTCCTTGAAGTTTGTGGAGCTCACCTGCATCTGTTTCTCCAGGTCCGCAATTGTTTCCTTTTGTGAGGCACGCTCGTTGTCTAGCTCCTGCGGGCAAGGAACACCACCTTTTCGAAACACAGAGTTCTGAACGCATGCAGAGCTCACAGATCACTGTTAAGTATCGTGTTTAGTAGTTACTTATTCCCGATGGCTAAAAGCGACGGCAGCCAACAATAGTCTCCTTAGCAAACGTGAAACGCCATCATTGTTAGTTCACATGTTAACTATTATAATCCTTCTGTATTTTTGTATTATTCGCCAGATGTAGTTTAGGACATTGTGAGAAACATTGCTGAAGTGTTTTTTTCGGGCCATCAAAAGGAAGCTACGCATTTCCTTGAAGTTTGTCGAGCTCACCTGCATCAGTTTCTCCAGGTCTGCAATTGTTTCCTTATGTGAGGCACGCTCGTTGTCTAGCTCCTGCGGACAAGACACGCCACCTTTTCGCAACACAGACTTCCGAACGCATGCAGAGCTCACAGATCAGTTGTAAATATCGTGTTTAGTGGTTATTCTCGATGGCGAAAAGCGACGGCAGCGAACTATAGTCTCCTTAGCAAACGTGAAACGCCATAATTATTGGTTCACGGGTTAGTTATTATAATCCTTCGGTATTTTTGAATTATTCGCCAGATGTATTTTAGCACATTGTGAGAAACTTGGATGAAGTGTTTTTTTTTCGGGCCCTAAAAAGGAAGCTACGCATTTCCTTGAAGTTTGTCGAGCTCACCTGCATCTGTTTCTCCAGGTCTCCAATTGTTTCCTTTTGTGAGGCACGCTCGTTGTCTAGCTCCTGCGCGCAAGGAACACCACCTTTTCGCAACACAGACTTCCGAACGCATGGAGAGCTCACAGATAAGTTCTAAATATCGTGTTTAGTATTTACTCATTCCCGATGGCTAAAAAGCGGCGGCAGCGAACTATAGTCTCCTTAGCAAACGTGAAACGCCATCATTGTTGGTTCACGGGTTAATTATTATAATCCTTCGGTATTTTTGAATTATTCGCCAGATGTATTTTAGGACATTGCGAGAAACCTGGCTGAAGTGTTTTTTCGGGCTCTAAAAAGGAAGCTACGCATTTCCTTGAAATTTGTCGAGCTCACCTTCATCTGTTTCTCTAGGTCCGCAATTGTTTCCTTTTGTGAGGCACGCTCGTTGTCTAGGTCCTGCGGCCAAGGAACACCACCTTTTCGCGACACAGATTTCCGAACACATGCAGAGCTCACAGATCACTGTTGAGTATCGTGTTTAGTAGTTACCTATTCCCGATGGCTAAAAGCGACGGCAACGAACTATAGTCTCCTTAGCAAACGTGAAACGCCATCATTTTTGGTTCACAGGTTAATTAATATATTCCTACGGTATTTTTGAATTATTCGCCAGTTGTATTTTATGACATTGTGAGGAACATTGCTGAAGTGTTTTTTTCGGGCCCTAAAAAGGAAGCTACGCATTTCCTTGAAGTTTGTTGAGCTCACCTGCATCTGTTTCTCCAGGTCTGCAATTGTTACTTTTTGTGAGGCGCGCTGGTTGTCTAGCTCCTGCGGGCAAGACACGCCACCTTTTCGCAACATAGAGTTCTGAACTCATGATGAGCTCACAGATCAGTTGTAAAGATAGTGTTTAGTAGTTACTTATTCCAGATGGCTAAAAGCAATGGCAGCGAACTATAGTCTCCTTAGCAAACGTGAAACGCCTTCATTGTTAGTTCACGGGTTAATTATTGTAATCCTTCTGTATTTTTGTATTATTCGCCAGATGTACTTTAGGGCGTTGTGAGAAACATTGCTGAAGTGTTTTTTTCGGGCCATAAAAAGGAAGCTACGCATTTCCATGAAGTTTGTCGAGCTCACCTGCATCAGTTTGTCCAGGTCTGCAATTGTTTACTTTTGTGAGGCACGCTCGTTGTCTAGCTCCTGCGGGCAAGACACGCCACCTTTTCGCAACACAGAGTTCTGAACGCATGCAGAGCTCACAGATCAGCTGTAATGATTGTGTTTAGTAGTTACTTATTCCCGACGGATAAAAGCGACGGCAGCGAATTATAGTCTCCTTAGCAAACGTGAAACGCCATCATTGTGGGTACACGGGATAATTAAAATTCTTCGGTATTGTTGAATTATTCGCCAGATGTAATTTATGTCATCGTGAGGAACATTACTGAAGTGTTTTTTACGGGCCCTAAAAAGGCAGCTGCGCATTTCCTTGAAGTTGTCGAGCTCACCTGAATCAATTTCTCCAGTTCTGCAATTCTTTCCTTTTGTGAGGCACGCTCGTTGTCTAGCTCCTGCGGGCAAGGAACACCACCTTTTCGCAACACAGACTTCCGAACGCATGGAGAGCTCACAGATCAGTTCTAAATATTGTGTTTAGTATTTACTCATTCCCGATGGCTCAAAGCGACGGCAGCGAACTATTGTCTCCTTAGCAAACGTGAAACGCCATCATTGTTGGTTCATGGGTGTATTATTATAATCCTTCGGTATTTTTGAATTATTCGCCAGGTGTATTTTAGGACATTGTGAGAAACCTGGCTGATGTGTTTTTTTCGGGCCCTAAAAAGGAAGCTACGCATTTCCTTGAAATATTTCGAGCTCACCTTCATCTCTTTCTCCAGGTCCGCAATGGTTTCCTTTTGTGAGGCACGCTCGTTGTCAAGCTCCTGCGGGCAAGGCACACCACCTTTTCGCAACACAGACTTCCGAACGCATGCAGAGCTCACAGATCAGTTCTAAATATTGTGCTTAGTATTTACTCATTCCCGATGGCTCAAAACGACGGCAGTGAACTATAGTCTCCTTAGCAAACGTGAAACGCCATCATTGTTGGTTCACGGGTTAATTATTATAATCCTTCGGTATTTTTGAATTATTCGCCAGATGTATTTTAGGACAATGTGAGAAACCTGGCTGAAGTGTTTTTTTCGGGCACTAAAAAGGAAGCTACGCATTTCCTTGAAGTTTGTCGAGCTCACCTGCATCTGTATCTCCTGGTCCGCAATTGTTTCCTTTTGTGAGGCACGCTGGTTGTCTAGCTCCTGCGGGCAAGGAACAGCACCTTTTCGCTACACAGAGTTCTGAACGCATGCAGAGCTCACAGATCAGCTGTAATGATCGTGTTTAGTAGTTACTTATTCCCGACGGATAAAAGCGACGGCAGCGAATTATAGTCTCCTTAGCAAACGTGAAACGCCATCATTGTGGGTACACGGGATAATTAAAATCCTTCGGTATTGTTGAATTATTCGCCAGATGTAATTTATGTCATTGTGAGGAACATTACTGAAGTGTTTTTTACGGGCCCTAAAAAGGCAGCTGCGCATTTTCTTGAAGTTGTCGAGCTCACCTGCATCTGTTTCTCCAGGTCCGCAATTCTTTCTTTTTGTGAGGCACGCTCGTTGTCTAGGTCCTGCGGGCAAGACACGCCACCTTTTCGCAACACAGAGTTCTGAACGCATGCAGAGCTCACAGATCAGTTGTAAAGATCGTGTTTAGTAATTACTTATTCCCTATGGCTAAAAGCGACGGCAGCGAACTATAGTCTCCTTAGCAAACGTGAAACGCCATCATTGTTAGTTCACGGGTTGATTATTATAATCCTTCTGTATTTTTGTATTATTCCCCAGATGTACTTTAGGACATTGTGAGAAACATTGCTGAAGTGTTATTTTCGGGCCATAAAAAGGAAGCTACGCATTTCCTTGAAGTTAGTCGAGCTCACCTGCATCAGTTTCTCCAGGTCTTCAATTGTTTCCTTTTGTGAGGCACGCTCGTTGTCTAGCTCCTGCGGGCAAGACACGCCACCTTTTCGCAACACAGAGTTCTGAACCCATGCAGAGATCAGTTGTAAAGATCGTGTTTAGTAGTTACTTATTCCCGATGGCTTAAAACGACGGTAGCGAACTATAGTCTCCATAGAAAACGTGAGACGCCATCATTGTTGGTACACGGGTTAATTATTATAATCCTTCTATATTTTTGAATTATTCGCCAGATGTATTGTTTGGCATTGTGAGGAACATTACTGAAGTGTTTTTTACGGGCCCTAAAAAGGCAGCTGCGCATTTCTTTCAAGTTGTCGAGCTCACCTGCATCTGTTTCTCCAGGTCCGCAATTGTTTCCTTTTGTGAGGCAAGCTCGTTGTCTAGCTCCTGCGGACAAGACACGCCACCTTTTCGCAACACAGACTTCCGAACGCATGCAGAGCTCACAGATCAGTTGTATATATCGTGTTTAGTAGTTATTCTCGATGGCTAAAAGCGACGGCAGCGAACTATAGTGTCCTTAGCAAACGTGAAAAGCCATCATTGTTGGTTCACGGGTAAATATTATAATCCTTCGGTATTTTTTAATTATTCGCCAGATGTATTTTAGGACATTTTGAGAAACCTGGTTGAAGTGTTTTTTTCGGGCCCTAAAAAGGAAGCTACGCATTTTCTTGAAGTTTGTCGAGCTCACCTGCATCTGTTTCTCCAGGTCTGCAATTGTGTCCTTTTGTGAGGCACGCTCGTTGTCTAGCTCCGGCGGGCAAGACACGCCAACTTTTCGCAACACAGACTTCCGAACGCATGCAGAGCTCACAGATCAGTAGTAAAGATCGTGTTTAGTAGTTAGTTATTCCCGATGGCTATAAGCGACGAGAGCGAACTATAGTCTTCTTAGCAATCGTTAAACGCCATCATTGTTAGTACACGGGTTAATTATTATAATCCTTCAGTTTTTTTGAATTATTCGCCAGTTGTATTTTAGGACATTGTGAAAACCACGGCTGAAGTGTTTTTTTCGGGACCTAAAAAGGAAGCTACGCATTTTCTTGAAGTTTTTCGAGCTCACCTGCATCTGTTTCTCCAGGTCCGCAATTGTTTCCTTTTGTGAGGCACGCTCGTTGTCTAGCTCCTTCGGGAGACACGCCACCTTTTCGCAACACAGAGTTCTGAACGCATGCAGAGCTCACATATCAGTTGTTAAGATCGTGTTTAGTAGTTACCTTTTCCCGATGGCTAAAAAGCGACGGCAGCGAACTATAGTCTCCTTAGCAAACGCGAAACGCCATCATTGTTGGTTCGCGGGTTAATTACTATAATCCTTCGGTATTTTTGAATTCTTCGCCAGATGTATTTTAGGACATTGCGAGAAACCTGGCTGAAGTGTCTTTTAAGGCCCTAAAAAGGAAGCTACGCATTTCCTTGAAATTTGTCGAGCTCACCTTCATCTGTTTCTCTAGGTCCGCAATTGTTTCCTTTTGTGAGGCACGCTCGTTGTCTAGGTCCTGCGGGCAAGACACGCCAACTTTTCGCAACACAGAGTTCTGAACGCATGCAGAGCTCACAGATCAGTTGTAAAGATCGTGTTTAGTAGTTAGTTATTCCCGATGGCTATAAGCGACGAGAGCGAACTATAGTCTTCTTAGCAAACATGAAACGCCATAATTGTTGGTTCACGGGTTAATTATTATATTTCTTCGGTATTTTTTATTTATTCGCCAGATGTATTTTAGGACATTGTGAGAAACCTGGCTGAAGTGTTTTTTTCGGGCAATAAAAAGGAAGCTACGCATTTCCTTGAAGTTTGTGGAGCTCACCTGCATCTGTTTCTCCAGGTCCGAAATTGTTTCCTTTTGTGAGGCACGCTCGTTGTCTAGCTCCTGCGGGCAAGGAACACCACCTTTTCGAAACACAGAGTTCTGAACGCATGCAGAGCTCACAGATCACTGTTAAGTATCGTGTTTAGTAGTTACTTATTCCCGATGGCTAAAAGCGACGGCAGCCAACAATAGTCTCCTTAGCAAACGTGAAACGCCATCATTGTTAGTTCACAGGTTAACTATTATAATCCTTCTGTATTTTTGTATTATTCGCCAGATGTAGTTTAGGACATTGTGAGAAACATTGCTGAAGTGTTTTTTTCGGGCCATCAAAAGGAAGCTACGCATTTCCTTGAAGTGTGTCGAGCTCACCTGCATCAGTTTCTCCAGGTCTGCAATTGTTTCCTTATGTGAGGCACGCTCGTTGTCTAGCTCCTGCGGGCAAGACACGCCACCTTTTCGCAACACAGAGTTCTGAACGCATGCAGAGCTCACAGATCAGTTGTAAAGATCGTGTTTATTAGTTACTTATTCCCGATGGCATAAAGCGACGGTAGCGTACTATAGTCTCCTTAGCAAACGTGAAACGCCATCATTGTTGGTACACGGGTTAAATCCTTCAGTATTTTTGGATTATTCGCCAGATGTATTTTATGGCATTGTGAGGAACATTACTGAAGTGTTTTTACGGGCCCTAAAAAGGCAGCTGCGCATTTTCTTGAATTTGTCGAGCTCACCTGCATCTGTTTCTTAACGTCCGCAATTGTTTCCTTTTGTGAGGCAACTCGTTGTCTAGCTCCTGCGGACAAGACACGCCACCTTTTCGCAACACAGACTTCCGAACGCATGCAGAGCTCACAGATCAGTTGTAAATATCGTGTTTAGTGGTTATTCTCGATGGCTAAAAGCGACGGCAGCGAACTATAGTTTCCTTAGCAAACGTGAAACGCCATAATTATTGGTTCACGGGTTAGTTATTATAATCCTTCGGTATTTTTGAATTATTCGCCAGATGTATTTTAGCACATTGTGAGAAACTTGGATGAAGTGTTTTTTTTCGGGCCCTAAAAAGGAAGCTACGCATTTCCTTGAAGTTTGTCGAGCTCACCTGCATCTGTTTCTCCAGGTCTCCAATTGTTTCCTTTTGTGAGGCACGCTCGTTGTCTAGCTCCTGCGCGCAAGGAACACCACCTTTTCGCAACACAGACTTCCGAACGCATGGAGAGCTCACAGATAAGTTCTAAATATCGTGTTTAGTATTTACTCATTCCCGATGGCTAAAAAGCGGCGGCAGCGAACTATAGTCTCCTTAGCAAACGTGAAACGCCATCATTGTTGGTTCACGGGTTAATTATTATAATCCTTCGGTATTTTTGAATTATTCGCCAGATGTATTTTAGGACATTGCGAGAAACCTGGCTGAAGTGTTTTTTCGGGCTCTAAAAAGGAAGCTACGCATTTCCTTGAAATTTGTCGAGCTCACCTTCATCTGTTTCTCTAGGTCCGCAATTGTTTCCTTTTGTGAGGCACGCTCGTTGTCTAGGTCCTGCGGCCAAGGAACACCACCTTTTCGCGACACAGATTTCCGAACACATGCAGAGCTCACAGATCACTGTTGAGTATCGTGTTTAGTAGTTACCTATTCCCGATGGCTAAAAGCGACGGCAACGAACTATAGTCTCCTTAGCAAACGTGAAACGCCATCATTTTTGGTTCACAGGTAATTAATATAATCCTACGGTATTTTTGAATTATTCGCCAGTTGTATTTTATGACATTGTGAGGAACATTGCTGAAGTGTTTTTTTCGGGCCCTAAAAAGGAAGCTACGCATTTCCTTGAAGTTTGTTGAGCTCACCTGCATCTGTTTCTCCAGGTCTGCAATTGTTACTTTTTGTGAGGCGCGCTGGTTGTCTAGCTCCTGCGGGCAAGACACGCCACCTTTTCGCAACATAGAGTTCTGAACTCATGATGAGCTCACAGATCAGTTGTAAAGATAGTGTTTAGTAGTTACTTATTCCAGATGGCTAAAAGCAACGGCAGCGAACTATAGTCTCCTTAGCAAACGCGAAACGCCTTCATTGTTAGTTCACGGGTTAATTATTGTAATCCTTCTGTATTTTTGTATTATTCGCCAGATGTACTTTAGGGCGTTGTGAGAAACATTGCTGAAGTGTTTTTTTCGGGCCATAAAAAGGAAGCTACGCATTTCCATGAAGTTTGTCGAGCTCACCTGCATCAGTTTGTCCAGGTCTGCAATTGTTTCCTTTTGTGAGGCACGCTCGTTGTCTAGCTCCTGCGGGCAAGACACGCCACCTTTTCGCAACACAGAGTTCTGAACGCATGCAGAGCTCACAGATTAGCTGTAATGATCGTGTTTAGTAGTTACTTATTCCCGATGGCTAAAAGCGACGGCAGCGAACTATAGTCTCCTTAGCAAACGTGAAACGCCATCATTGTGGGTACACGGGATAATTAAAATCCTTCGGTATTGTTGAATTATTCGCCAGATGTAATTTATGTCATTGTGAGGAACATTACTGAAGTGTCTTTTACGGGCCATAAAAAGGCAGCTGCGCATTTCCTTGAAGTTGTCGAGCTCACCTGCACCTGTTTCTCAAGGTCCGCAATTGTTTCCTTTTGTGAGGCACGCTCGTTGTCTAGCTCCTGCGGGGAAGACACGCCACCTTTTCGCAACAGAGACTTCCGAACGCATGCAGACCTCACAGATCAGTTGTAAATATAGTGTTTAGTAGTTACTTATTCCCGATGGATAAAAGCGACATCAGCGAACTATCGTGTCCTTAGCAAACGTGAAACGCCATCATTGTTAGTTCACGGGTTAATTATTATAATCCGTCTGTATTTTTGTATTATTCGCCAGATTACTTTAGGACATTGTGAGAAACATTGCTGAAGTGTTTTTTTCGGGCCATAAAAGGGAAGCTACGCATTTCCTTGAAGTTTGTCGAGCTCACCTGCATCTGTTTCTCCTGGTCCGCAATTGTTTCCTTTTGTGAGGCACGCTGGTTGTCTAGCTCCTGCGGGCAAGGAACAGCACCTTTTCGCTACACAGAGTTCTGAACGCATGCAGAGCTCACAGATCAGCTGTAATGATTGTGTTTAGTAGTTACTTATTCCCGACGGATAAAAGCGACGGCAGCGAATTATAGTCTCCTTAGCAAACGTGAAACGCCATCATTGTGGGTACACGGGATAATTAAAATTCTTCGGTATTGTTGAATTATTCGCCAGATGTAATTTATGTCATCGTGAGGAACATTACTGAAGTGTTTTTTACGGGCCCTAAAAAGGCAGCTGCGCATTTCCTTGAAGTTGTCGAGCTCACCTGAATCAATTTCTCCAGTTCTGCAATTCTTTCCTTTTGTGAGGCACGCTCGTTGTCTAGCTCCTGCGGGCAAGGAACACCACCTTTTCGCAACACAGACTTCCGAACGCATGGAGAGCTCACAGATCAGTTCTAGATATTGTGTTTAGTATTTACTCATTCCCGATGGCTCAATGCGACGGCAGCGAACTATTGTCTCCTTAGCAAACGTGAAACGCCATCATTGTTGGTTCATGGGTGTATTATTATAATCCTTCGGTATTTTTGAATTATTCGCCAGGTGTATTTTAGGACATTGTGAGAAACCTGGCTGAAGTGTTTTTTTCGGGCCCTAAAAAGGAAGCTACGCATTTCCTTGAAATATTTCGAGCTCACCTTCATCTCTTTCTCCAGGTCCGCAATGGTTTCCTTTTGTGAGGCACGCTCGTTGTCAAGCTCCTGCGGGCAAGGCACACCACCTTTTCGCAACACAGACTTCCGAACGCATGCAGAGCTCACAGATCAGTTCTAAATATTGTGCTTAGTATTTACTCATTCCCGATGGCTCAAAACGACGGCAGTGAACTATAGTCTCCTTAGCAAACGTGAAACGCCATCATTGTTGGTTCACGGGTTAATTATTATAATCCTTCGGTATTTTTGAATTATTCGCCAGATGTATTTTAGGACAATGTGAGAAACCTGGCTGAAGTGTTTTTTTCGGGCACTAAAAAGGAAGCTACGCATTTCCTTGAAGTTTGTCGAGCTCACCTTCATCTGTTTCTCCATGTCCGCAATTGTTTCCTTTTGTGAGGCACGCTCGTTGTCTAGCTCCTGCGGGAAAGACACGCCAACTTTTCGCAACACAGACTTCCGAACGCATGCAGAGCTCCCAGATCAGTTGTAAAGATCGTGTTTAGTAGTTACTTATTCCCGATGGCTAAAAGCGACGGCAGCGAACTATAGTCTCCTTAGCAAACGTGAAACGCCATCATTGTTTGTTCACGGGTTAATTAATATAATCCTTCGGTATTTTTTGAATTATTCGCGAGATGTATTTTAGGACATTGTGAGAAACCTGGCTGCAGTGTTTTTTTGGGGCATAAAAAGAAAGCTACGCATTCCTTGAAATTTGTCGAGCTCAACTAGATCTGTTTCTCCAGGTCCGCAATTGTTTCCTTTTGTGAGGCACGCTCGTTGTCTAGCTCCTGCGGGCAAGGCACGCGACCTTTTCGCAACACAGGGTTCTGAACGCATGCAGAGCTCACTGATCAGTTGTAAAGATCGCGTTTAGTAGTTACGTATTCCCGATGGCTAAAATCGACGGCAGCGAACTATCGTCTCCTTTGCAAACGTGAAACGCCATCATTGTTGGTACATGGGTTAATTATTATAATCCTTCGGTAATTTTGAATTACACGCCAGTTGTATTTTATGACATTGTGAGGAACATTGCTGAAGCGTTGCAATCTGAAGTGAATGAAACGTTTCAGGAAAGAGTGCGTGTTTATTAATTCCTAATGCAAAAGGGCGACGGGAGCAGTGTTCGGTAGGAGGCAAGAAAGGCAATCATATTTGGTTCTTATGTTCATCAGTATAGAGTTTCGTGTTTGCTAAGAATTGGTCACATTCCCTATGGAGCGATATGAGAAACATTACTTGTGTGTCCTTTTTATGCTGTCGCGAATAAAGCTAGGTAAACGTTTCCTTGACGTTCGCCGAACTTTCCTTTATAATCTGGAGTTGCTGCTCCAGTTTTGCGATTGTTTTCTTTTCTGAGGGACGCTCGTTCTCCACGTCCTTCGGGCAAGGCAGAACGCCTCGTGCCAATACTTACAGTTTTAAATGCTGAAAGCTGACCTCCCATTCTATTTCTCTTCATGGTAATAGTCTAAAATCTCACTTTGCTAACCTCACTGCTTGCCTTTCCGGCTTCATCATCTTGGTGGCCATTGAAATTAAACCAGCACTTGTGTGTTGCTATTCGTGCTTACTTTTTCACACTGGTTGGATTTCACCCCAGCAGGCCTTGTCTTAACCTGTTTCCTTTTCAGCACTAAATGTTCACTTGATTGCCACAAATTTATTTATTTATTTATTTAATCCTCAAATGCCCCTTGGACAGTGCTTTTACATCTCCAATGTTTAAACATATGTATGAAGTCCATTGACAGTTCTACCGCAACCAGAAATATATTCCAGATGTGTTGCTATCTAGTACCTATGTATAATTGTAAACGTTGGAAGATGAGGAGAGTGTCTACAAATTGTCTCCAAAAATTAGGAGAATTGCCGGGGCATTTGAGAGTTTCTTCCTGCTGACGATACGGATAGAAAAATGACAAAGAAGGAGGAACTAGCGCGCAATTAATGGGATGCCATAAGGCTTAATGAGGTAAGGCCGCCCGATCAGGCGTATAAAGTACTAAAGGGCGGACACACACTGTGCTCTCTTGGATTAGAGGACAGACAAGAACAAGGGTTCGGATTCCCCACCAATAGGATATAGCTGGCATCATGAAGAACTTCTATAGCATTAACGTACGGGTTGCAGCTATAGTGAATAGGTGCAATAATAGATACAAGCTGAGGTTGGTGCAGGCCTGCGCGCCTGCATCCAGCCATGATGACAGCCATGGTACAGGCAAGTGTAGCAGGGGGCGGATGAGATTTAGAAGCTTGCAGGCATATGCTGGGCGCAGTTAGCAATGGGTGGGGTTAATTTGAGATACATGGGAGAGGTCTTTGCACTGCAGTGGGTGTAGTCAGGCTAATGATGATGATGATGATGATGATGATGATGATTGCAGTGTACTAATTGTCGACTTCAATGCGAAGGTGGGCAAGAAGCAGGCTGGTGACCAGGCGGTAGGCAAATATGGGATAGGTTCTGGGAATAACAGGGGAGAGTTACTAGTAGAGTTCGCAGGTACTAATAATTTAAGGATAATGACGGTCTTCTTCCAAAGACGAGAGTACAGGAAGCCGACCTAGAAGAGACCCAGTGGTGAGAATAAAAATAGAATGGAGCTCATACCGTGCTCTCAACATGGCATTGTGCAGGTTGTGGATGTCCTCGGAAAGGTGCGGTGTAGCGACCACAGAATGGCAAGGCCCCGAAATACTTTAGGTTTGAAGAAGGAACGTAAGAAAATAGTGAAGCGTGCGCCCATTAACGAGCCAGCGGTAACAGAGAAAGTACAGAAGTTCAGGATTTTGCTGCACAACAGATGCTGCAGAACATAGGACGGTCTTATATTTCAAACAATAAACAATATTATCACTGCTATCATTACGTGCACTACAAGTAGGTGGTAGGAGGGTTCGACGGGACATCAGCAAGCTATCTTAGGAGACGAAAGATCGGATTAAGAAACACCAAAACTTAAAAAGCGGCTTACGCTACAGACAGAATAGATCAGGTACAGCTATCAAAATTGATAAAGAAATCGAAGGTAGCCGAGATAAGAAAGTCCAATGTGGGGACAATCGGGCATGCTCTTTAGAACGGAGGTAGACTAAAAGCGGTGAGGAGGAAACTAGGGAGATATAAAAAGACATGTATGCATTAAGAGACAGAGAGGGCAATGCCATTAGCAATATAAATAACATAGTTAAAATAGCTGAAGAGTTATACCGAAATCTATTGAGTAGACATTGCTATCAGAACGTTAATGACAGAGGCAGCAGCGCACCGCAATGGGACTGCACGCCACTAACTATAGAGGAAGTAAAGAAAGCCCTGGAAGCAATGCAAAGGGGGAATGCAGATGGTAAGGATCTGGTAACAGGAGATCTGTTGAACGACGAAGTGGCGATTGCGGTAGAAAAACTGGTCACCCTGTATAAGCAATGCCTAATGACATCGAGCGTATCAGAAGCTTGGAAGAGCGCTAAAATTATCTTAATTCATAAAAAAGGAGACGTCAGAGACGTGAAAAATTACAGTCCGATCAGCTTATTGCCCCCTGCCTGGAAGTTATTTGCTAAAGTAATCGCTAATAGAGTCAGGACAACGTCCTCCAATAATATTTACTAATACTAATATATGTGAGGCGATGGTCAAAAAGTTAAAGGAGGGGAGGCAGGTTGGGAAGGAGCGAGAGAAGAAACGCGTTGCAGTCATACCGTACCTTCACAAGTTGTCCCACAACGTGAGAAAGGCAGCAGGGCGGTATAACGTCCAGGTCGTCTTTTCCGCACCGTGCAAGCTATCGAGGATATGTGTCTTGAACAACAAGGCAAGAAAGGCGACCTGCACTACGAGACACGGGCAACGGTACACACACTGCCGGACAGGGGTTGTCTATCAGATACCCCTAACGTGCGGTTGTGTGTACATAGGCCAGACGGGAAGATGCTTTAATGTCAGGGCCAGGGAGCACTTCCTCAACGTAGATAGAGGGTCTGGAAGTAATCTAGCAGACCACTGCAACCAGCCTCGCCACAAGTGTAAACCTATATTAGAGAACACAAGGTTCTTAGCAACATCAAAAAACAAAACAGAAAGGGAGGTCATTGAGGCCTATTTTATTGCTAAGGCAGGGGACAGTTGCGTAAGCACGCCCTCAATTTCACTGCACGAGAAAGAAATGCGCTTCCTTGAACATGCCTAAAGATTACTGATTTTACGTGTTCGCCTGCCACTACCCGTTTGCTCATAAATTTTCCTATGCTAGCCCGTGCGCATTCTTCTCCTCCGGTTTTTTTTGGTGCGGCTCATAAGTGGTAATTGTCCAAATTGTGTTTTTACATGCAGACTGTTTTTTACCTCTTGCCTTATTGGCGTTAACAAGTTTTTGCTTTTTATGTTGTTTTCATTTGGTTTTAGTTGTTTGTGGCATCTGTAGGGTTGCATGACGTTTTATCTGTTTTTAGATTTCTGACTCGCTCTTTTTTGTTGTGAAAGTGTTCTTGACACCGCCCTTTGGCCACGATGTTGTTTGGCACTTGTGTTTTTTTTTTCCTTGGTTTTTTTCCTTCGTTTTTTTTTTGCTGGTTAAAATACTTTTGATATGCTCACTGCATAAAGTTTCACCCCTTTTTTCACTTTTTGTGCTTTTTTCTTCTGGTTCAAACATGTGTTGGCCGCCCCTCGATGACTGTGGATTAGGTTGTAATCTTTATCCCCCTGACTGTCACGTGGTGTTTTGGCATATATTGTGCTGGGTGTTCCGCGACAATAAAGAGTTGTTAGTGAGCGCTCGTCCTGTCGCCAGTGTTTTTTCTTCTCGTGTCCCTGTCTGTTTCCGCGCTGGTCTTTTCGAATCATGTCACACCAACTCGCCCAAACGGCAATTTTGATTAAAATTTCAATAAGGAATGGTGTCAGGCAGGGATACTTTTTCTCTCCAATGCTATTCACTGCCCATATACAGTAGGTACTCCGAGGTATGAATTGGCAACAGTTAGGGATATGAGTTAATAGAGAATAGCCAAGAAATGTGAAATTCACAGATGATATTGCATTGCTAAGCCACACAGGACTTGAACTGGAAAGAATCACCAATGAGTTCGATAGACAGAGCGTAGCGTTGGATCTAAAAATTAACGTGCAGGAATCCAAAGTGATCTTCAACAGTCTAGCAAGAAAACAGCAGTTCGCAACAGGTAGCGAGGAACCAGACTTAATAAGGGATTACGTCTGCTTAGGGCAGGCATGGACAACTGATCCGGATCATGAGACGGAAATAACTAGAGGATTAAGAATGGGAAAGAAGCATATTTGAGAGGTTCTCTCTGATCATAAATGGCAGTTTACTAATGTCCCTCAAGGAAAAGTATAGAACAGCTGTATCATAGCGATATTAACATGTGTGTCAAAAACCTGGAGGCTAACGAAAATGTTTCGCCTGCAGTTAAGGACAACGAAGCGAGCTATGAAAACAATAATGATAAATGTAACGTTAAGGGACCGGGAGCGTGTAGAGTGGGTGATTTAATAAACACGGTTTAACAGCATTCTGATGAAATAGCCGAAGAAATGAACTTGGCCAGTGCATTTAATGGGAAGGCAAAACAGCCGCTGGCCCTCGCGTTTTAGCCTTCTTGTTGCTATGCGATGTGCCTTGTAACGCTGCCTAAAACAACTTGCTGTGGAAAACGTTGTCTGATTTCGGCAACTTTAATACATTTTTTGCGAAAATGGACAAAGATCCACTAGATAACTTTTAAGAGATAACGCAAGTGGCCAAGGAGCCTTATCGAGAGCGCATGTCCACCATTGGAAAAAAATTTCATCCATGACTAAGCAATAACGAGTACCCCAAAAGCTCATTACCTACAAAATCAGGGTTTCTCTGTGCAGATTTCGAGATCAATTTTCAGTTCTGCTTCTAACACTGTTAAAATCCAACGGGCTGAGATCATGATATGAAAAGTGCAATTGGCTCTAGCTGCATAATTTTGATCAGTTCAGGAAGAAATCTATGCGGGAGCTTCATCAGATCGCTCTGTCGTATATGCTACATCTCTCTAAAAGAGCGCTCGTTAATTCGCCAGCTGTCAAAGTGTTCTTGGCTGCGAAATCACCATCAGCCTGTTTCCATGCACCCAAAAGGGCCTGAGCTGTTTCTTGGGGAAGGCTTTTATGATATTTCTTTATTTAAGTGCTGCCTCCATCGCTTTTGCAGGCGATACAGCAGTAGGGATACAAGAGAAGGTAAAAAACACGGGATACCAATTTCACCCAATATATAGAATGGTAAATAACGTCAACACATCGTTTTTAAAGAACATTGTATGGTAGACGGTTAAATTATAGAGCAGTCTGAATTAAAAGTTTGTAATCGAAGATATGACCTTCAAAAGAAATCTTTGAGGTATAATAAATGGTCTCTTGCAGTTTTTGACTGGCGCCTTTGTTCAAAAGCCGTGACTCAGGCGCTCCACACGTTCCCAATTGCAGATTCCTAGCAAATCTGTTATAAGGCCGCTATAGACCATTTACAAAGACCAGTTCGCTCTGTCCACAAGTGGTGCCAATAGGACGGACGGCACTTCTGGCCTTTGGAGCCGTCGTTAGCAGCATCCGTGCGCAGTGCTAAACGCTGCCGCACAGCTGTTTGCGAATGTCAAATGGTTCGTAAACAACCCGGCTATGATACGGATTTCATGCGTTTTGTTGAATTAAAATGTGGAGCTAAAATTCCTGTGGTCCAGTGCGGGAAATATACACGCACAAATAACATTTCGGAAACTTCGCCACACAAGTCGCCGTTTTTCGAGGAGCTGCCTTTCAAGATCACGCTGCTTTCAGAGAGAACAGAACGTTAATCGGTTGTTCTACGAAAAAACTAAACATGTAAAAAACCACACGCGCCAGGTTATTTCAACGCCAGCAGTAGCTGCGGGAATGCGAGAACAAGCTGATGATATTTTAGCAGCAGTACTATATTGCGCCATTGGAATGTTGCCGCGTCATTTTCGCAGTGTATTAAAAAACACCTTCTTCTGGGTTTCAGCTCGGACACGTCCATATTTCACCGCGCGAAGAAGGTCAACGTGCACGTACCTGTGACCTTTCTCCCTTTCGACAAACACTGATCCAATGCATCGAATAATAGAGGCTTCTTAGACATTTGCAATAAGTGCTTCCTGGGCGTCGGCCTATAGCTCGCTGAACTGTCGTGTGTACTTGGCGCTAGCACTGTGGAAGCGGCAATGGAGCGTTTGCAACAGCCCTCAGAGGAGGCGTTTTGACAACTCTATCGCCCGATGAAAAGGTCTACACAAGTACTCTAATGGACGTAGAGGCAGCAGTGAAATTTATCTTGACAGGACTTCGTATATTCTTATTCCGGCTGGTTACATCTGCGGGTACTCAACTACGGAGCTGTTTTCAGTTTTACTTAGCAATAGAGCCCCAGTCAAACGTTGCAGGTCTTGTCAAGGAGCCTTTGAACAATATCCATATTCTCCTTTGACAGCCGGAATGTTAACGAATGATGAAGTAAATATCTGGTCAATTGGCCGGTGATCACACTCATGCGTACATCCGGTTCTAAATCTAGTGCGCAGTGCGGAGCGGTGAACGTTCTTAATAGCTGTAAACACATAATCCTCCATTAGGCAAAAATACCGAGCCCTAATAGGAAAAATTTGAGGCATTGCCCAGCTCTTAATCTGCAGTTCGACAACAAGTTATGCGGTCCACAAATAGCGTTAGACAGTGATTTGACCGAATAAATTGAACGACAGTCTGTGTGCGTCTTCCTCTGGTCCTGCGTCTTTTCTGGCTGGTTTTTTCACGTCAGCATCTTATATAGGGTGAAGCTTCAGGGAGAGAGAAGGGTGACAAGGAGGAGAAGGTGAACGAAGGCAACATCGCTTCGCAGAAACGGGCAGGCAGCTAAAAATCTCACAAAAAAATGAAAAATTACAAGATAACTGAATCTAAAAAGTTAAACTCTGAGGTAAAAAGAGATAAAGAAGGAGTACTGATGCACCTACAGAAAATTTGTTTATGTAGAAAGCCTCCAGGCTAACACGCGCAGTCTTATCTTGGCAGGAGGAAGACGCAGCCGTGTTGGGCAGGCGTGCAATATGCTGCGGGTGAACGTCGGCTTTTGGCGTCCTCGAAGCGGCGGCATTCTTTTATGATGTCGGCGATCTTGTCGCATTTTTTGTAGATGAGCAGATTGAAGGCGTCGTCTGCGATGCCCTTGAGCACATGTCCGACTTTGTCAGCCTCGCTGATCTTTGTATCCACTGTGTAACACAGACACAAAACTTCTTGAATATAAGAGACGTAGGAATCCGTGGATCACTGGGCGCGACTGGCAAGATCTCTTTTAGCGGCAAGCTGCTGGCAATAAAAATACACCTGCCGCTTACGCTTACTTCACGGCACCTTGAACACTAATCTGCCTTCCTGCAGTTGCCGAAGAATGCAAAATGCCAAACCATGCTCCCTTATCTAAGGCTCATAGCCACGATAACGATGCATTACACCGGCGCGTGTGTGATGCGGCGAATTGCTCCTCGCCAGAACTTTACGAGTGCACAAAAAGAAAGTAAAAAAACAGAAGCTAGTGGCGTACGCTCCGCCGCGTATGTCCTTTCGCAGACGGTAGCGCAAATCAACGCTACTAGCGACAAAAGCAGAATGTAAAGACGTGGCCGCCTGCGAGCCCCGAAAAGACAAGCAGCGCTATCAGTTTGACCACGCATGCCCCCACTCCGTCGTCTCGAACCAGGCGTTATTGCTAGACCTCGCGCGCGTATCTCCGAGCGGCCCGGAGCACGCAGTTCGGCCGTTCGAAACATGTACTTCGCACTCTGTACTCGCCTACGGTACAGGGATGGGGCTGCTTTGGCGGCAGTAAGGCCGGCAGATACGCCGGCTACATCTGAGGGGAAAGTACGCCAAGAAGCAGCGCTCGTGTGGTCGTTTCTTTTATTCGTCCATGTACTGTGTGCTCTGTTTTCCAGTATCAATATCTGAGGGGAGCTCCTGGGGAGGTGTCTCTAGGTATGGGTGTTTGAGGAGATCCAAGGAGACTATCTCTTCACGACCATTCAGCACGATAGTCCCCGACTCCATCGTTTTGTTGAAGACGCGGTATGGGCCGTCGAATGAGGGGGTAAAGGGCGCCTTTACAGCATCTGGCCTTAGATAAACATGCGTCGAGAACGCAAGGTCTGGGTGCACAAAGACATGGAGCTCAGATAATCGAAGAGGGAGCCGAAGGAAAAAGCAAGTCTCTGGGAAGCCGCAGGGGCGCACCGAAGACGATTTCGGCCGCCCAACAGCCAAGGTCACGATGAAAGACTACGCGTAGCCAAGAAGCACCATAGGACGGTGGTCTACCCAGTGCTAGCGATCCAGCCGCGCAGTCAGGGCAGCCTTGAGGTGGCGATGAAGCCGCTCGACCATGCAGTTGGCACAGGGATGGAACGACGTTGGTTGGCAGTGCTTAGTGCCGAGCAAACGGGTAGGGGAAGTGAAGAGGGTGCATTCGAACTGGCGGCCGTAACCCGTGGTAACAATGCCGGGGCAGCTGAAGCGGGAAACCCATGCTGAAACGAAGGCTTTGGCAACAGTTTCCGCAGTAATGCCTAGAATAGGCACTGCTTCGGGCCAACGAGTGTAGCGGTCGGATATCGTCATAATGCACCGGCAGCTAAGAGAGGGAGGGAGTGGTTCAAGCAAGTCATGATGCACGTAGTCAAAGCGACAATCAGGTGGCAGGAAAGACTGGGGTGGATTCTTTGTATGGCGGGTCACTTTGGCGGACTGGCAAGGTAGTGTTCCTGTATATGCTCCCCGCGGGAGCATATACAGGAACACTATGGCAAGGATGGCTCGAGCGCGCCCAGCGGCAAACGTTCGTGTCAATGTTTCGGCCAGACGTACTGCTGGGTAAGTAGGCACTGCGTGGCTCGGATCCTGGAATTGTAGATGTCGCGAATGAAAAATTGCACGAGGAAAGGCCTCCAGATTGAAAGGACGCGGTATAGCTGATGACATGCCGCACCAGAGCAATCCGGGCACAAACGGATGAGGCACGAGCTGCTGACGGAGGGCACGGGGCTGGTCACGCAGGGCTTGCAGCTCAGGGTCGTCTGGCTGCGCCCGGGCCTGACATTCCCAGTCCACAGTAGACGTAGACACGCCGATAGAGGTAATGCGTGAAGGTGCATCAGCTGCCTCGGTGTCGGTGCCTTTGATATGCCAGATATCTGTTGTGAGCTCCGATATGTAGGCCAACTGACGAAGTTCACGGGCGACGAACTTGGAAGAGTTCGTACGGAACACATAGACCAAAGGTTATGGCCCGTTAGAATGTAAAATGGCTGGCCTTCCAGGGAGTGGCGCTACTCCTGGATGGTGCAGTTGATGGCGAGCAGTTCGCGGCCAAATACGCTGAAGCTATGTTCTGCAGGTACGAGCTTCGGAGAGTAGAAACCCAGTGGGTGCCACTTGGAGTCGATTTTCTGCTGTAGAACAGCACCAGTGGCCACGCTGAAAGCACTCACCGTAAGAGACAGTCCACGTTTTTGTAATCAGTTTTTGGTGGCCCAGACTTTTCGTTTGCGAACATTATTGACAATCCGTTACTACGACCTCCTTAAATATCGCATATAAAGATATCTGGTAGCTCGACGCTTTCTACCAGCCATTTCTTGCTCAAGCTGAACCGAGATCACCCCACTATGGTGGTGCAATCTCTGTGTTATAAACAGAAACTGCAGCCATACCTCAAACGAGGTTAAACGGCCGGCGATGCTTGAGTGTCCTTGAGAGCTTTGGTCCTGATCGTTACTTCTGCTACTGTTCAAGGCCGTCTGCATTGGGAGGTTGTGCCAAGGAACAGGAATTATTTTCTATAGGCACTTCTATGTGGCATTGGTTGTCTAACACAGACAAAAAATTCAGAGCACGGACGTCAAAAATTCACGAGAGAAACAAAAGTATACCGTTGGTTTCACCCTCGGGGATGGCACGCATCGACATCATCATCAGCTTGACTACACCCACTGCATGGCAAATGTCTATCCATGTCTCTCAAATTAACCCTGTCCTTTGCTAGCTGCGCCCACCGCATTGCCGCAAACTGCTTAATCTCTCCCGACCAACCTAACGTTCGATCTGCCGTCCCCTGCTACGCTTGCCTTCTCTTGGAATCCACTCCATTGCCCTTAAGGACCAGCGGTTATCTTGCCTTCGCATTACATGCCCTGCCGAAGCCCATTTCTTCATCTTGTTTTCGACTAGTATGTCAGTAACCCTCGTTTTTTCCGTCACCCGCTATGCCCGCTTCCGGTCCCTTAATGTTACGCCTATCATTTTTCTTCCCACAGCTCTCTGCGTTTTCCTTGCGGGGAGGGGGGGGGGGGATTGCACAGATAGCTTTGCTTTAAAGAATATTTTGCAGAGAGGGGGAATGCTTCTGAAGGAAATACCCCTTCTCTAATTCATGCTTGAGTCCGATTTCAGCGTAGTTTTCGATCTCCTGCTATTTAGTCTTCCAGTAGGAAGAGTCCTTGTGGAGGGTAGTATTCTGCGGATTGGCGCTGGGTAGCGCTTCAGGAAGGTAGCGTTGAGTGCATGAGAGGCGGATGGAACTTGTGGGGAACTGGGGCGTCGAGATGGATCGAGGGTGACTCTGGGAGGCCACCCTGCCAGCTAGAGAGAGTTTTTTTTTTGGTGAGGGGGGTGGGAGGTGGTTGGTGGACGCTGCTTTTCGAGGGTGCAGGCTTGACTCGGCCAGAATTAA